>NKCJ01000260.1:0-56554 GCA_003947015.1 Fusarium sp. AF-6
TCACGGAATCTCCGCAGCCCAATCCCTCCACCTTTCTCCAATCAATCCCCCATGGTTCTAGTTCAGCTGCATGGGCACACCCCCTGCTAGACCGTTCTGCGGACTGACGCCACAAATGAGAGTCATCAACCCGTTGACTGGCTGCTCGGGTTCCGAAGCCGAAGCATAAATAAGCTTCCCCAAGACGAGGCTGCTGCTCTCCCGTACAACCGATGAGCAGTCCAACACAAAGTAGGTAATCATTTTTACCGCGTTATCCGGGGCCAAGAAAAAAGATCCCCGCGGAGCCTTTTACTGGCTGTGGCAATGCATCATCGTGGTCTAGCACCGAAGCTAATCTGCCAAGGCTGCCAACAATCATGTATGCTTTACAGTAGCCTACAACCAGGCCCCAGATTTGTCAAACCTCTACTAACCATCCAGAGTATCATATTCCAGCCTATCCGTATAGGCACGGGGAGTTCGTTTTTTATCCTCTAGCATCAAAAGGGGGGGCTGAGCAAGGACCAAGGTGATCATGCGGTGACGATAACGAGAGACCCTGGGAAGGTAAGCAACAATAGCCGAGATGCACGATATCCTGGTTGTAATTGGTAGTATCCCCGGTGGTTCGTGGGGTTGTGGTTATTGCCGCAGTCGGCTGATCAGGATCACCGACTGTCTGGGTCGAGAGTCGGAAGATGCCAAGAGTCTAGCATCAGCCGCGATTTGAAGATACGGAATTCACTGCAAGAGATTTAAACCGTCTCTGGTCATGTCTTTTGATGTCTTTGGCGATGTTGAACAGCCAAATATTATACCAAAGCCTCGTTTGATGCCATCATAGGTGCATAGATGCACACAAACCTTGTATGCTCTTAAAAGGCTTCTCCAATCTATTTTAGAGATCGTGAGAAATGCGGAAGTTCACGAGTCTGACCTGCGTCAGATGTTGGCTTCCTAGTCTTGTCCTAGAATTTGCCTTTGACTCTCATCCTGATTTCAAAGTGTATATTTTGAGAGTCTAGGTTCTAGCTTGCGGCACACAAGTTATGTCGTTTTCTAGGGATAAGGCATGAGTTGCATCACCCTCAAAAGACTACCCTGCGTCCCACACTTCCATTTCTCTGCCCCCGGGTTCGTATTCATTGCCGGCTTCACGTCTCCGGATCTTCTGGACTCGAGTCGTTTTCGAACTTCGTATAGTACCCATACCAAATATCCCCGTCCCTCCTCTACGGACGAGGCCTATGACTCAATCAGAAATACCCAACCGCTTACTACTGGCATCTAAAGAAAGGATCTCGGGGTAGAACTGATCGTCACTGTCGGACTGGGTTGGTTTGGTGTTGCTTCTGGCTATCTCCTATTCAACGGCCGTCAGCGTAAGTACTCAAAATTGCAAATACAGAACTCATAGATACTAGAGCAACCCCATAGTGCTCTATCAAACTTTTCGGGCTGAAAGATGCTCCTGTCATTCTTATCGCGGGCCCTTGAGAGGATGTCAAATGATCGTGATGTTGAGTCTGGGCCATTTACCAAGGCTAGCCAAACAATAAACGGCAACAAAACAACTGACGCAATACTATCAAAGCAAAAGCCCTATGGAATATCAGTATACGCGATGTATGTTGTTGTTCTCCTGGCCGATAAGAATCTAGACCACGTGATCGGCCTTAAAACCGATTCTCCGCCTGAAAGCACAACATCCCCTGTCATGGCGTAAGCGATTATTTGCCCAAATTAGCAGGTGTCTAAGCATCCCCTGCCCGGGGGCCGTTGCCCCGGGACGATGGAATGGAGCCCTGATATCAATAATGATGACATTGTACAGAAGCTGACGAGGCGACAATCATGTGCGTGCGGCCTACCACCCGCATGAGGGCGCGCGGCTGAAGCTTATACAGCTAACTGGAAGCAGTAAAAGTGGTGAGTACACATAGGCTTCTAGAATCACTTTGCTAGCGTTGGCGGACATGACACTCCCCGACTGTACACCATCATCGGGCTTGGGTCACTGCTGGTGCGTCATTGGTTCCGTCTCCAACAATTACCTCGCCTCCCCCTTTCGTTTCTGAGTCGGGGTTTGCGCTAGGCAGCAATATTGGTTGTGCTAGGGTTGACCACCATCTCGGCCACCATGAAGCCAAGACATAGAGTTGGACACCGCCATGGGTCAATATAACAAGGGCAATTTTTTGGAATATTCACGCACGGCGATGGACTCCGGATTCCGATTCACACTCGATGCCCTCATTTACACTCTCGGACTCTCGGAAGACACTCGGTGTTGACGGCGTTGGCCCAGGACGGTTTCCAAGTCCGCTTCACCGAACTCTTGTCCCTTTCCTCGACACTCGCTTCTGTAGCCACGCGAATGTGTTCTACCTCCTAGGTTTTGGCATGTTGGACCGTGGGCTTGGCTAAGAAGACGGACAAGCATTGCAGTAGGCGAGAGCCTTGGCGATGGCTGCGCCCCTTTCTTCCTTGGCAAATTTGGGGTCGACAACGTCAAGCTCGCTTCACTCTTGGTGCAACCATGTACAAGATGAAGCAGCGCACCAGTACTCGTCACGAAATCTATCCCGTATCTCTCCTTGGTATGGGACGGCTGTTCAACCTCACATCCCCTTCTGGGTTGCCCCGTTCTCTCCCAACCCTTAACACTGTCCAGTTAGTCACTTACGAAGCCCTCAGTGTTACAGCCGATAATCCACCCCTTTCATATCTCGATATTGGAGCCTAACAATCACAGAACCTCACGGATCGCAAAGTGCAGCCATACACGAACAGCGACTTTCGGCTTCGTTACTTATCGTACATCAAACAAACTAGACAACGAACGCCTTCGCTGGGTTTTCCATCCCTTCTTTCCATTGCACATATTGCCGAAACTTCTCAACCATCTCTTCATCTCTCAGTTCCCACTGCCGCGAATGACTGTCCCTGGATACCTTGATCTTCTGGCCGAGCTCCCCTCCTCTCAAATCCCCCAGCAGGATCAGAAGCTCAGGATTAGCCAAGACCTTGTCACGGAGTATGTCTAGGGTGCGAGCCCAGCTTCCGTCCCACAGGTTGATCATTTCTAGGAAGAGGTCGCCTAGGGACGGGCTCAGACCGAGACAGAGACGTTCCAGCTCCTCCTGAGTGAAAGCCATGCCTTTGAGGTCAAGGTACTTTATGCATGACCAAGCGATCGTTGAAAATGCGCCGGTAAGGTGGCAGGGTTCTGTCCATCCGCTATTCATATCTACCAGACCGAAGCCACTCAGGTCAACTGTTGGCACGCTATCTGTAGGTCATGCCACGCCGTAGCGTCTGGCGATATGTCAAGGCCAGGACAGAGGTCTGAAAAGTTGCTCCGGACTGGGAGACAAGAGAGATGAAAGTACTTTAGTGATACATCTGCTTTGTGCAAGGCAATGGGGAGTTCAGAGACGATCTTGGCTGGCGTGAGGCTGACCTTTCCATCCATATGATCCAACGTGGCCCAGGCGTGCGGATCTGTTAGAAACTTTCTAAGTGCATCTGTATCCTCGAAAACTTTGATGTAATCATCTATGTAATCGTCCGCGTCTTCATACTTGGTGCCCCGGATACTCAGAGATAGCGGCTGTTGGCCTTTAGGCAGTAAGGATGAAAGAGTGTTGACAAACGTCCCCTTCTCGATCAGATGAAGCTGCTCCTCGTGAAGTCTGGCGTATTCTTTGTGGCTTTGAAGCAGAATCTTCTGATAAGCCAGGACTTGTTCATCCAGCTCGTCGCCGTCTTTACTCCCGATGACATTATCCCAAGCCCGTCTCATGGCCGTTCTGTTGTACATCTGCTCGGCAGAAGCTCTCTCAAAATCAGCTGAGCCCTGTCCAAAAGCCAGCCCCTGCAGACGGCTCGGATTCTCGAGAATATCAACCAAGGCTTCCTCCTTGACCTTGACGAACTTGGCCAAGTCGGAGGCGAGCTCAGCTGGGCGGTACTCGAGAGTGATGCGAAGACCGACAACCCCGCTGGAAATATGACGATTTCTTAATAAGTCTTTTGCGCGGTTCAGTGATGCCGTGTCAAGGTCAACTTCTAAGACCGGAAGAAGAAGTGGTGAAGCCAGATCGTGTAAGCGACGACACGTCAAGCGCAAGTTGCAGAGAGTTGGGTCAGGATTTTGATCATATAAATCATCCCACCGGAGATAATCCCTGCATACAACATTATGATTTCGGAAGTGATCTAGAATTTGAGCAAGAATGTCTGTGGGAAGATTGGCCAGGTTGGCAGGTTGCGGCTTGAGGCGTAGCGATACTTGTTGCTCCATGATGGCTGCTAAGGTCCAATGAATGGTAATAAGACAGGGAAGAAGTGGGGAGCTAGAGAAAGAGCTGCAATGAGTTCTTATTATAAGCCATTGATCGTTAAACTCAAACTTGAGCCAGTCGGAGTGACTCATGGTACATTGGGCTGTTGGGGGCGTTAATCCGGCGGGCCGTGAGATGCCGTGTTCCGAGCTGAAGAAATGGTTCAGTAAAGACTAACGGGGGATTGAACAACAAAGATTACAGAGAGTGAAGATCACAGATGAGGGCATAGGGTAATAGTATTGTATCAATACCTCGAAAGTGTTCCTTTAAACATCCATCTGTGCCTCCGCATATCCTCAGTCGCAGACAGGGGACCAATCTTTTGTCGCAAAACCTTCTATGCCCCAAGACCGTCTTGATGACCTGCCCCTACCTATGCCTTGTAGTTGTCAATTTCGAATCACAATTTCGCCCTCGGTTCTTCCTTCGCAACCACCTGCTCAAATGCCTTTTCAACATCATGCTCACTAATCCACGAAGGATCCATCCTCTGAGCCACCCGTTGTCGAAGCTGCTCATCCGTCTCCGTCTTGGCCCTCTCAATATTGGCCTTTTGCCCAGCCAGATTCTTGTGCACGACGCTCAAAAGCCTGTTGACATGCGGCTGACGGGTGGCCTCGTATATCCTAAAGATCTCGGCAATCTCTGACTTGGTGGGCTTTGCTGTGTGAGGAGAGGATGCTGGCCAGACGTGGTTGAGAGCACGGGAGAGGGCGTAGGCGTCGTCGATGGCTAGGGAGCCTCCAGCTGCAAAGGCACCGCCATGGGTGTGGGCAGCGTCGCCGACAAGTGTTACTCGGTTGGCAAATGACCATGTATCAAGAGCAGCGCCTGCATAGTTTGGGAATAGTCGGACATATGGGGCTGCATCAATGAAGGCGCGGATAGTTGGGTTCCAGTCCTGAAGCGTGATCAGTGAGGGTGCAGTCATAGGATGGCACTCTGCCTACCTTGTATATATCCTTGAACTGCTCCAGGCTTCCAAGCTCATCCCACTTTGCGGCCTTTCCTGAAGCATTTGGATCAGCAGGATCTGCGTGAAATCCTCCGACGGTTGTGAAAAGGCCCTTGCCTACAGTTGTAAGCATGACTCAAGGTACCCGAGATGTGAAGTATGATCTTACCTAGGTGCGAGTGGAAGAAGGTGTTGCCATGTCCAATCTGATCCAGAAATTAGTTAAATGACCAAACAACCGAGAAGAATGACCAGTTCGGAATTTGGAACTGGCCGAGAAACATTAAACACTCACCCAATGAGCTGCATCCTGAGGGAAATCGAGGTCTCCCAAGCGAGAGGCTTCGAAGCTGGCACGAAGTGCAACCCAACCACTCCAGTGCAACTCATGGTTTGGAACAAAAGACTTTCGTACAGCCTATATCTTGATCAATACATGAGGTAATTATCATCATGGCTTCACATACCGAACGAAGACCATCCGCTCCAATGACAATATCCGCCCTGGCAGTCGAACCATCTTCAAAGTAAAGCGTGGCGCCGGTATCGGGATCGGCCTTGACATCAACTGTCGTCTTGTTCAAGTGAATAATCTCTTGTGGCACATTGTCAAGCAAAGCTTGGTGAAGATGGGCTCGGTGAAAGCGTGCGGTAAAGTGCTTCTTGTTGGTGACAGTTTTGTGAACATCGCGGTCAATGACCTCTCCAGTCTTCCAATGGCGGTAGATCATAGGATAGTCTGACGTTTGCCGCTGAGAGACGCCCTCTGCGAAGGCATTCTCAACTCCGAGCTTCTCCAGAGTCCTTAGTCCGTTGGGGCCTAGGGCAATGCTGGCGCCAATTTCCTTGAACTCTGGAGCGCGCTCGTAGATCTGCACGCTGACCTGAGGATGTCTGAGGAGGGCGATTGCGGTAATAAGCCCAGCTATTCCTCCGCCGGCAATGGCAATTTCGAGCTTGGGAGATGTGGAAGCGGCTTGCTCGCCGGTGCTGTTCGTGGTGGCCATGATAGGTGGGCTTGCAGTTACCTCTGCTTCTCTTTACCAATCGGCACATAAGAACTTCAGGAGTAGGGGAATATGGCGGATTTGAATATATATATGACAACGGTCGGTGTATTACAAACCCGGAGCCGAAGACGCAGGTTGCAACGCGATGCTATCTCGAGCACGCCATCCCTAATCCCCGCCTATTCCCCACGCTCGCCTAGTTATCGGGGCAGATGGCCAATACAGATGCGAGGTTTCGGTGTTATAGGCAATGATGCCATCAGCGTAGTCGATGGTGAAGACCGAAATCGCAGGACATCCTTGTATTGTCAATCCACAAATCATGACTGGCGCTTGTATCATGAGCTATCGCGTTTGACATTGACCCAACACATATATGAATTTTCTCAGCCTCTGAAACGTACTTCACAACTTGGAAAGGGCGTTGTCCCTATTAAAGCTAGCCCTAAAACTCCCAAAGCCGGCAAATGGGAGTATCTCGAGGCTGATCCCAAACTCATTCTTAAAATCGCCGTTTGGAAACGATGGGATTATTAACGGGGTCAAGAATACTGTTACCGGCCTTTTTATAGTTGCAGTTGAGTGCTGGATGACTAGAGAAGAAAGCGGGGAGTGCAGCTCTATATGGATAGAGTGATTCGGAACGAGTTGGGTACCGAAATAACGCTGGCATAGAGCGAGATTAGCACTGGTCGGGTGAGAGTCTTGGAACCTGGAAACGTTTGTAGTCAGGAAGAAAAAGCCGTAAATTGAAGGTATGGGGATACTAAAAGTAGGAGAAAGAAAAAAGCGGAAGAGCGAACCTCTTTGCCTGGACTCCCGGAGGCTGCGACTGAGATCGTGATGACATCCACGCTGGCATTACAACAGTAGAAGCAGGAAGATTTTGGTTGAGCAAAGCGGCAAGTTTCCTATCAGAGGCTTACAAATTCTTTTACATATCAGCAGCCAACTTGCAAGGTTGCCATTTATTCAAGAGGATGGCTCATGCAGATGATTGATGGTGAGCTTCACCGTCATGACGTGTCTGGATTGATAGACAAAGACCAATAATAACAGTAGAAACTTGGTATTCTAATAGTAATACCGTATAGTCTCTAGAATTATAGGTTCTACCTATTAGCTCTAAAATTACCCTATATATCGACCTTGCCGTTGTTTTGGTTAGTGCAGACATGTGTATATTGTCCACTGATGATGTCAGAGTCATCTTGCAACTAGCTGTGAACCTGCTCGATAGAAGCTCCCCAACCTCACAACTCTAGATAGCCGAGGCATCTGAATCGAAAGTCCGTGCTCTTCTTTCGGTCTTAGGGATCTCACTGAGATGATGCACAGATGTTGCGGTGAAACGGACAGCTCATCACAAGCATCGGACGATAGGTGGGGTGATCACATGACCTGGGATGAACAAATAAAACCACCAGGGAGATGCAAACCCCTCCTCTCAAGTATCCATTCTCAACAACGATTCAACAAGATCCACCGAAGGATATTACCCCGCCAACAATTTGTGAGATACCTTGGGACAGATATTGACACAAGGAGCTCACACAATAGACTGTAGAACTCATATCTCGACATTCATTCATCATGGTCTACACAATCGTCGTTCACCTCTACGCCAAGGATGACCAGGAGTGCATCGATAAGCTTTCAGCCAAGCTTATCGAGGCTAGCCGGGTCTACTCCAAGGACCAGGAGACCATTTCCTGGTTTGTGATGCAGGACATCAAGGATCCTCGTGCCTTTACCATTGTTGAGCGATACGAGCAAGAGAGTGTACGTATCTCACCGTGACGAATTTCTAGTGGGAGTACTGACTTGCAGAAATAGAGCCAGAAATATCACCTAGAGAATCCTTACTGGAAGACTTTTGACCCTTATGTCATTCCCCTCCTGGAGAAGCCCATGGACCTCAGGAGATTAGAGGAGCTTGACACCAGCAAGGATGTTGTGGTCCCAGAGTAAAAGCTTTTTATAGGCTGCAATGATGTCAAAAACCATCAGCCACAACAACAAAAAAAATACAGTTATCAATACATGACGGTATCAAAACCCAATACCGTGAGTAAAAGCTTGGCTGGGTAGGATTGTCCGTACTGCAACATGACCTCTCATGGTGGCCTCTTTCTATGATGTACACCAGGTGACTCATACCTATCTGCATAATGAGACATTATTTTCATTACGGCTACGATCTGCTATGTCGGCTATCCCGCCATAGCAGATCGTAGCTATAATAAATATAACCTGTCATCGTGCAAATAAGTATAAGTCTCCTAATGCATATCATAGAAAGGACTCCTAGGATATCATGCGCTAAAATGTTAATATTATATATTTGTATTGCAACAGCTAGGCAGATAACCTGACGAGAAACCCGAATGACACAAAAACGCCGTTCCTGAATAAAACCCCAAGTTCCTCATTCAAGCTGTTCTGTATTAAGTGGAGCGTTCATACCAATCGCCATCTGATGTAACCTGGCCTATTAATCCTGCTGAAACCCAACAATAGCCCTACTGTTTGTATTTGAGCTCTGGATAGTCTGGCAATGGCCAGCCACCCTTCTCCTCGCTCGAGAATCTCGAGAACAATGCAGGAATGCGAAGAAGACAAACCAACCAGGCAACCCAGTGGATAATAGCAACACCCCAGTGTGAGTCGGGAATCGTCATCCGAATAGCCTTTGCGTTCACGTTCTGAATCTCATTGACGAATGGACGCAGTGTCTTGTCGTAGTTTGCCAAGGCGAGAGATAGATCATCGGGATTTCGACTCAGCTCCCCGGCTAGAACATATGCGCCAACAAAGCTGCCTGTAGTTCCCATGCCGCTGAATGGGGATGGACAGTGTGCTGCGTCTCCCAATAGTACCACCCGGCCTTTGTACCATTTATCAACGCAGACTTGGACGACTTCTTGACTGTAAAAGTTGTCTGTCGTCTTCATGCCTTCGAGAAACCGGTCCGACTGCCAACCGCAACCGCGAAACCTCTGAGTCCAGAACTCCTTTTGTTGCTCAACCGATGCCCTGTGTATGCTGGACGTTTCGGGAGCATCGTCTTTGAGAATGAAGTAGACCTGGGTTTCTGTGGGGTTGTGACTTCTGCGCATAATCATTCGGCCTCCAGCAGCAAGATATGTCCTGCGGATGTTGTTGTCTGCTTCCTCACGTGGGATGAAGTAGTAGGCCATGTGAAGTCCTAGGTGACAGTAAGGATCTGAGACTTCAGGGTGAATTGCTTTCCGGATCCTTGATCCTTGACCGTCTGCTCCAACTAAGAGATCAAAAGTGTCTGATGTGCCGTCGGAGAAGTGGGCAAGAACTTCCTTCTCATCCTGCTCGAAGCTCTCGACGGTCTTGTTGAACACATAGTTGACCCTGTCCTTTGTTTCGTCGTATAACAATCGAACAAGATCCCCTCTCATAATCTCATACTCGGATGTCAGAGACTGAGCACCCTTCCCTGATCTGTTGGCCATGATTGTCCCGATGACTTTGCCATTCGAGTCAACAAAGGACACACCGGCTTCATCCACCAATCTTGACCGGACGGCATCAAGGAGGGCCATGCGTTTGACGACCTCGATGCCTTGTTCGCGAAGGTCGATTTGTGCGCCTGTGGCTCTGAGTGCGGGAAACCTCTCCACGACGGTGACATTATGGCCGTCGCGGGCGAGCCAGAAGGCTAGAGCTGGTCCGGCGCAGCCGCCGCCACATATGAGGACTCTGAGGGGGGCCATTCTTTCTTGAATGGGGGTATAGGTGTATTTCTGTCTAGAATCCAAGTAAATATGATGATTATTGTAGAAAGAGGTCTTTAAATGTGATTGAAACTACACATGCGGTCGAGTGAAGCTGGCAAAGACGTCAATAATAATGAAGCTGATGAGGTGACATTATCGGATAATCGGCTTCGTCGCAGTGTAAGACGGCGTCCAACTAAACGTAAAGAGGAAATTCCCACAAAGCCACGCGGCAAAGAGAACCAATGACATCATAGACAGCTCATGAATTGCAGCTTTCTGGCTGTTTGCGGTTATGACATTCCTCCGAAGCTTACAGGAAGTTTCAGGGCTCATAGAGGTGACTCAATAACCCTTGTTGCCAGTCACTTGACTGCGCTTTTTGTAGCCGAGATTATTTCTGAAACTTGGAACCTAATTAGGATTCTAGTAGTTGTATTATGCCGGTTACTTATTATTATTTGGCTCATGCAACACTCTGGAAGCGTGCGAGACTGTAAAGCCATCACTGTCACCCTGCCTAACGTGATCGAAAGTCCAAGGCCGCTTTTCCACCAACAAGTTCCAAACACGGGCATTTAAGAGTGAAATCAACCAATAATTGTGACCAAAGACAAGACAAAAAGACAAAAAGAAAACATACAACAGCGGGGATTCGCTGATCGTCACCGACTCAACTACTAATCCGCCCCTCACTGGCTTGACTATGGGAGAGCAGACGGGATCCCGTATTTTCCAGTGGGTATGGTCGTATGTGCTTGAGAGAGCGTCCGGATGGCCTCATGGTGACTGCTGCGTGAAAGTCTGGGGGGTTCCTGATTTCAGTATAGGGGCTAAACTGTTAACAAGCAAACCTGGGGGGACAGATTATGTTGCTGTCAGATCCCCGGAAGCGAACCTCGGAGTCTCCCGCATGTTGCAGTTATCGGCCAGCTGTCAAGATGTGTGTTATCCTTGATAATCGTTACTGAGATCTGAGACCAATGTGTCACTCGGCTTGATCATCCTCCCCAGTGGTACCGAGCCGACGAACCTCGGCTCGGCCATCCTCCTTCATGATCTCCTCCATGCGATGAGCTGCCTGTATGGCCTCGTGACCAACCCTGTCGTCAACATCATCAGACCCAAGCTCTCTAAACCGCCTCAGCCAAAACCGCCATCTGTCCATGCAAAGTCCAGGCCGTCCCCCAGTTTCCATGTACAGTGGACCCGGCGCCGTCGCTCTCAGCTCTACCTCGTTGAGGGTATCACCCTTGAAGGCGTCCTTAAAGAGCTTGACGCCGCTGATGAGGATCCAGTTGCTGGCAGTCCTAAGCTTGTATTCTCGCGCTAGCCCGGATGGAGAGATCTCTTTCTCCAGAGCTTTTGGAATCTCAATGATGGCATAGACCGAGCAGTCCACGAGGCCTTTGCTCGTGATTCGACCAACGAAGGCATTCAGGTTGACCCAGTCAGACGCATCGTCTATGGTGACTGTGTTCCTTCCAGCGTCTTCCATTGGGTCTGTCAAACCTCTGGTCAGCCTGGAAGTACAAATGGCGTCGCGACGAAGGGGTGGGAAGATTCAGAGTAACTAACCAGACCAGGCTTCACGTATGCAAGGCGAGAGCAACGGGAAGTCTCTCCAGAGTCGCCTCTCCTTCTGTCATGTTGGTCAGAACCTGTTATTCCACCGGGCATTCTCTGAGAACTTCAATGACACGTACCCCCCACAGGTGAACGGTGGTCTTGGCTCTCAACCGCAGAGTTTCGAGGACAGAGACAATCCGGTCCTGGCCGGGATGATTGTAAGGGACAATGCGGACAACGCAGAGAAGTATCTCCCACATAGTCGTCAGGAAAAGCTCGGCATCCTCAAGGGAATTCGCGCACAACTCGTCGATCTCATCTGCGGCAGCTCTGACGGCGTCCGACACATGGGTGACTAGAAAAGATCCGCCCGATGTATCTGGCACTTGCGATGTAGATGCCAGTTGAGATGCAAGCGATGTCGACGTGTCCGGTGAGCGGGCAACAGGATTGTCCGGGCTGCTCTGGGGGATTGTATCTTGACCGGTGGACAGGACAAGACGTTCAATAACAGCGAGAATAGCGCTCTCAGTTTCGGTGAGTCCTTCCTCTCTCAGCGCCTCGAACTTGGCCAACATGGAAGCGTGGGTTGAGGAGGCATCGAGTGTACCGACGCTGCTAACGCTTCGCCCGGCGTTGTGAGATGCTGCTTCGTCGCTCATAGCTGCCCAGTGGATGTTTCTACAGGCACGGAATCGCCTAGTTTGTTGGTGCCGCGTGGTAAACGGTATTCCTTGAGGCAGAGGTAAACCTCTTGCGAGCGAGGTACAGGAGGGGGCGGTGCATGCAAGAGGGAGGATGACTAATGCAACAGACGACGAGAAAATCAGGCTGCGCTCAGCAACACGTTGCATGTCTTTGTACTAATAAATCAGGCTGTGAATTTCTTGCCCACCCAAAATTACACTTTATGAAGCGAGGAGAAGGGGGAAAAAATGGTGACGAGCAAGAATGGGCCAGGTCGCATCAAATCCCGAGGGCCAACCAGTCTGCACTCCTATCCATCAGATCAAACAAATAACCGTGATATTTTTCTCGTCTGGCATAGCTGAATCCTCTGAGACTTCGCACGAAGCTCAGCTATTTGGTGTGATCAATCAGCCAAGGTTGCCAAGAAGATGAGAGATTAATGGCTCAAGTGGCTGCAGATGCGAGCTTCGGCTGGCAGTTTGAGGGTGTTGATAAGACCTGGTGGCCCAATGAACCTTGACCTGAGACCATCAGAAAGAGTTCACGTGCAGTATCAAGCTTACGCGGCCGTCGACCGATCTGACAGCCTGCAGGGACGGAACTGCCATGGAGGTAACCCTCTATCAACTGACCTGAACAGGCAGCACTGGCTAGCCCAATCCCGTCTCGACTTGTCCAAAGCACAGATGAAGCTATCAAGCCGGTAGCTAACCGATGCAAAGTTCCCATGTTCTAAGCGCCATCCCTAAAGCCGGGCGACTCTGCAGAGCCTCATACTGCAACTAACGACAGACGCCACGGGCCCTGCTGTCGGCTGTGATTCCCGGATTTAGAGGCCAGCGTAGCATCTGAAGAAGCACTCACCAAAGACAATAACTCGGTCTCTTTTTACCCGGGGTGGATGGGCTGTTGGCGGAAGTAGAAGACAGAAAAAGGAGGGCGTGAAATGGCATCAGCAGTCCTGCCTTGCACTTTGGTCGCCATACGGAGGGTACTGGACACCAAGTGCAAGTAGCCAATGTGGATAAATACGCTCTTGGTCTCCTCATAATTCCCCCTACTTCAGCACAGCTCTCGACATAGTTGACTGAACATCGCAAGATCACCCTTCGAATCACTCTTCTTCATCCAACTCTTTAAGAGAATTGACCGTCCTGTACCTCGTCATGTCAGATTATTATTATTCTGAGAACTATCAATTCTATAACGTTGACGACGATGGTGGCAGTGGCGGCAACCCTAGCGACGCCAGCAAGGGTCTCTCCCACGATGTTGTCTACAACAACAGTGCCGCCTACGACGGTGCCGCATACACCGGTGCTGCCTACGACGGTGCCGCATACACCGGTGCTGCCTACGACGGTGCCGCCTACACCGGTGCCGCCTACACCGGTGCCACCTACGCCGGTGCCGCCAGCAAGGGTCTCTCCCACAGTGTTATCTCCAACAACAGTGCCGCCTACACCGGTGCCGCCAACACCGGTTCCAATACACTCGTTTTCGGGGACAAGGACAACTATGAAAAATTCGGCACCACTAAGGTCAAGGAGTATGAGTCCTACGTAAGTCACCGTCCCGCCGTTGCCTTATATTCTCACCACGTCTTGTCGTCACCAACCTCTAACCTTCTTCGTTGCATAGTGGCTATGTGAGAACCTCCCCGAAGGAAACGAGTACAGGATCATCATGAAAATACACGCCGACGCCCAGGTCCGAGCTGCGCCGGGGAGAGCAGCACGGAGGGGCTACCCAAAGCGCCATAACAACAGGGAAGGGAATCGTCTTTCAGTCTCGGGAAGAAACCTGTTGGAGTTCCCACTCCTGCCGGGGACCTTTAACATCTGGGTTAGGGGAACGAGCCCGGGCCCAGTCCGTGCAATCTACAGGGAGGACGACGGAGTTGGGGATAGGCCCTATGATGTTGTCTACCATGATCCGACCAAGCCGCCGTCGCTTGACTTTTCGAGGGCTACACTGATTTAAGTCTCTGTTTGTACTCCGTAGATCGTGGGAATTTATTTTACCGTATTTAGTAAGCAAATTATCAAGAAGGCATTCTCTCGGTAGACAACAGCATTGGCAACATCGGGCCCAGAAAGCTGAAAATTCAGATGTCTCCTTTGACTTTGACTAGGTTGTTTAAGAATGACAATAGAAACGTTAAATTCCGGACCGTTAGTTAGATCCACGGCTCACTCATCTTCCAAGAGTAGTTATCTCTAACTTAGGGAACTGCTACTCCAAGTCCCCATTCCAACCGTTGTCCCCCACTCTTGGCCATATCCCCCCATCCTTGTCGGCTAAACAAGCCGATGAAGGAGATAAATGCCCACTGAAGGATGATAAGAGGGACCGAATGAGCGGGGTTAACTCGGCCTCGATACGCCGATAGAAAGCAAAATCCCCTCGGGACGCCATGTACTTGCACCGGGCCAGTCTTCAACAACTTCACGAATTCTTCGCTGGCTTCCAACTCTGCCAGAATTAATTTTGACGTGTAATTCGTTGATTGACTTCATCACCATGTCGACGCGCGATTGGAAAAAGATTGTTGCCGAGAAGCGACAGCAGCAAGCTAAAGCCATTGCTTCCGCGGAAACGCAAGCGTCCTCGAAGGGATCCAGTCCTGAGCACGCCGCGAATGGGCAGAATGGATTTCACTCGATCACGGATATAGGTGATGCAGCGGCTTTGACTGGAAAGATTGCCCGCGGTGAGGTTACGAGCGAGGTTGTGACGAGCGCCTATATTGCACGGTATGCCTCCCAAATGCGAGAAGCTCGGGTTGATGCTGACAGATACTAGGGCGATTGAAGCACACAAGATGGTAAGATGACTTGAAATAGGAAATATCCTTGGCTAATATGATGACAGACAAATTGGCAAGCCATACAGTAGAAACCAGCTGGAAGAGTACTGACATCATCCAGTCTCACCGAAGTGTTGTTCCAAGAAGCCTTAGAACAAGCAAAGAAGCTCAATGAATTCTATGCCAAAGAAGGCAAGACAGTAGGACCTTTACACGGCGTCCCGATTACTCTCAAGGATCAATTCAACGTCAAAGGTCATGATACGACACTGGGCTATACCAGTCGAGCCTTGAAACCTGCCTCTGAAGACGCCATACTGGTTAGCATGTTGAAGCAACTCGGTGCGATCATACTCGCCAAGACCAATCTTCCACAAAGTATCATGGTTAGTTGAAGGGGGTGCTACCTCCAGTAACAATACTGACTTGTTGTAGTGGTGTGAGACTGAGAACCCGCTTTGGGGCTTAACGACGAACCCTATGATGCCCGGATACACACCCGGAGGCTCTACAGGCGGCGAGTCTGCTCTCCTTTACATGCATGGAAGTATGATAGGGCTCGGAACCGATATCGGTGGTAGCATTCGTATTCCTGCTCATATGATGGGACTCTATGGATTCAAACCAAGTGTAAGTGAGTTCTTGCTGGTGAAACTTGACTAAAACTGTGCAGAGTGCTCGCCTCCCCTACACTGGTGTACCGGTCTCTACCGAAGGCCAAGAGCATGTACCCTCCTCCATAGGCCCTCTTGCTCGTTCACTCTCATCCATCCATCACATGATGAAAGAAACAATACTGCAAGAGCCTTGGAAAAAAGATAGCCGATGTGCACCGATCCCATGGCGTCAAGATGTCTACGAAAACACGTCGCAACGAAAGTTAACCATCGGAGTCTTGTACGATGACGGTGTCGTAAAGCCTCACCCGCCTATTTCACGAGTCCTCGAGGAAACTGTAGCTGCCTTAACTGCAGAGGGCCACGAGGTGATAGAATGGAACGCCAAGCTTCACGCAGAATGTATCGAAGTTATGGATCTCTTCTACACTGTCGATGGAGGAGAGGACATCCGTCGAGAAGTGGAAGCAGGTGGAGAACCCTTCATTCCACATGTCAACAAACTGATAAACCGCGGCAAACCCATTTCGGTCTTTGAATATTGGCAGCTCAACAAGCGAAAGCGAGCCTTGCAACAGGCATATCTCGAAAAGTGGAACAGCATCCTATCCCCTCGAACCGGAAGACCGGTTGACGTGATCCTCATGCCTCCCATGCCACATCCTGCAGTTCCTCATCGGGCGACGAGGTGGGTGGGATACACTAAAGTGTGGAACTTTGTCGACTACACTGCTTTGGTGATACCCGCTGGCAAGGTCAAAGCGGAAGACTGTGAAGCTGTTTGGGATCATGCGCCGAGGAACGAGATGGATGAGTGGAATGCCAAAATCTGGGAGGAGAACAAGCGAGACATGGCTGAGAAGGAACTTCCTATCGGTGTTCAGCTGGTGGGACGGAACTTGGACGAGGAGAAGGTTCTGGCTATTGGGAGTGTATTGGACGATATGTTGCAGTCAAGGATGCATGCGGCGAAGTGAGAAACTGTCTTCATTTGGGATATGCTGAGGCAGTTATTGCTCGCTGTAGTCTCTACGCTTTGACAAATCGTTGATTATACTTTGGTAGCCTAGATGATATTCGGTGTTTAGCAAATTACCAAGTTACGTCTTCAAGTTACACCCGAAATGGTCCTCATTCGCGTGGTTACATTGAGACAAAGACAATATTCATAGTGCTAAGTTGTTCATTATTATTCATTAGCTCTTAGTTAAACCGCCAAATTGACATGTATGTGAAATGCTAGTCCTGTAAATGCTCATTATCCACAAAGCAAGAAATCTTCAACATATAGCCTTCCCGCCTTAATATCATTGTCAACATCTCCCACATAGTGCATGATGCTATGCACATATGCATCGCCCAAATACCGCCAGGTTTGAGAAGGCACGAGGTCTGAACCTTGGTTGCCACTTGTGCCGTTGTTGCAGGTCTTATACTCGGATAGTACAAAGGGGACTGGTGATCCGAAGACGACGCAGACCTTGTCTCCCGGAGCTACCGTACTTGGTCCAACGCCGAGTTGACCGTTTTGCGTGATGAACAGTCGCCGTTGCTTACAAGTTGCTCTTTGGACCGATTCATAGTTGATAGTGCCAGAATCTGAATCAACCAGCCCCGCCGTTATAGCAAGCCAAAACTCTTGACTGATTCCTTCCCGGTCATCCGGCGACCAAGTTGTAGTAAACTCCCACCATGCCTTTCTGCACTCATTCCAGGCCGCATGAGTTCCGCCAGAATGAGGCTCATACGCAGACGGTGCCACGGCAGCAACGGTGTCATGAGAAAAGCCTTGCAGTCGGAGCAAGCGTCCATCCTTGGGATGAATGCAATTTGAAGCACGGCGACCTCCATCAGCAGAGAATTTGCCTTCCCAAAGGTTATGGGAGTGTGAGCTAAAAGTAGAACCGCAGAAGAACTGAGGGTAGTCTCCAAAAGGTTCAGACCATCTTGGATACCAGGTAGAATGCGGCCCTCTCTGTTGTCGCTGGTTCAGGTTAAGAATCAAGAGGCTCCCGTAATGATTGATCCAAGCTTGAACAAACTCCATATAAACTTGATCAACATTCTTCGAATAATCAACTTTGATAATTTGTTCCTCCTCAGGTAATAGCCCTAGCAGACCATAGAGCTTATCTCGATTGTCGTCCACCTGGCTGTTGCGAAACTCCCACGCCAGGCTCAAAAGTCCATATTTGTAACTGATTTCTGATTGATACTTGGTACGCGCTAGTGCCATGATCCTCGCACGAGAAGTTTCAGCCGAGTGATTGGAATCGATGTACGAGAGGTCGATTGTCTGGGCAAAGTTGGCCCAAGGGATGCGATGCTTGCCGCACTGGACGATGACTTTTGGTGGTAGGGCAAGTTCTTGAACTGACCATAGACGATTCCACCAAGGGCGTTTGAGTAGTTGTGAAAAGATGTGGGCCATAGATCCTGAGTCGTCTTCGAAAGAGACGCTGGGTGACTCGTCAAACAGGGGGATAAGGCGCTTTAGCTTTCTCGGCGCTGCACCGAGCCAGATGATGACTTGGAAGGCCTCTCTGAGGATAGACTCTACATCCTGTTGACTGGCTTCTCTTTTATTTTCAGGCCCATCAGTGGATAAATCTTCGATCCATAAGTTACGTGCGTCGTTGGCTCGGAGGTGTCGCAAGGCCATGTATAGATGTTTGGTGACCATGACATGATGGCCGTCAACCTTGATAGTGCGACACAACTCCTTTTCTCGGGAGTCATACGAAACAACTTCGTACTGGATCTCTCGTCTCGGCACTGAGACCACCTCGCAGTAAATACCCGAGTCAGGCCAATGTTGACGGGGGTGTAACTTCAACAGTCTTGTCTCGCCGGGGAATAGAGGTGCAAAGACGGCCGCGTTTTGTTTTCGAAGGATCTCGTTTCTTAATTTCCTCTGAGGACCAAATCGAATCCAATTTGTGGCGATGAAATGAATGAGGTCTCCCCAGGCTGAATAGAAGAAATAGGTCAAAGTCGCTTCTGCAAGATTTTTGGATCTCATGATAATCCAACAAACGGCATATATGGGTCCGATGATGGGGCTTGCGAGCACCATGCACGCAATTTCGCTTTTGGACCAAGTCATGACGGTGTTTGAAGAGACGCGTCTGATTCCTTATGTGTGGCGTCGAATTCGGTAGTCTCCTTTGCTAGAGAAGGATAGGCGATATACCCCATATTCGCGCCCCAAGGTCAAGTTCCTGCAGATAATATTTATATCTACCCACGCCAAGTGTCAAGAGGGTCTAAAAACGCCACAAATAATTATATCTACAGAGATTGGGCATGGAGTTGTCGGATATTCTGCTGCCTTGCTCGTCTCTGACCTGGCGCTTGCAGGGGTGAATACGAGATCATTTGTCCCAGTGAAGAAACATGTTGCGCTTACGCTGACGTCCATTAGCGACTAAAATAGCAATTGCATGCCTCCACTAACCAAAGTTCAATATGACTCCCTGCTGGCCCAAGCCAGTGGCTGATTGGGTGGTAGAGTGGCCTCACTGTCCAGCGTAACTGTGAGGCCTCTTTTGCAGACCAGTCAGCACTATCGGGAATATTTGATAAAAGGCAAAAAAGAAGGTTAATGATATCGATTTTTTATACGTAACCAATAACTTTAGTCTATTTACTTTTATCAATCAAATTCTAAACTTTTGCCTTCAACACAAACCCCGTCTTTGCAATCCTAGCCGCCAACGCCATAAAAGCACCAAGAAGAATAGAAGAAGCAGCAAACATCTCAGCCTCCAAATACCTCCCACCCGACTGGTTGATAATCGCACCACAAATAGCCGGCCCAGTCAGGTTCGCAAAACTAACAATCCCCAAAATCATCCCTACACGCGTTCCTGTCCTGCTCGGATCCGGCGTCATGGTCGTGGCAACAGCTGGGAATAGAGCCTGTAGAGCCGCAGCAACAAAGCCGTATATGACTGCGAATACGTATAGTCCGCCTGTAGATTTTACTGCTGCCCAGCAGTAAACTAGTAAACTTGAGCAGAAGCTTAATGGGATGAGTGCGTTGAGCATTCCTGTCCATTTATCGGCAATAAGACTAGGCGCAATGCGTCCAAAGATGCCAACGCCGTTGAGAATCATCAGCAAATAAATAGGCTCCGAGATGCCAACCTGATCCCGGGCATATGTTCCAAGGTAGAAGAAAGCAAAGTAAAGCCCCCAAAAGTTGAAAAACATGCTCATGGAAAAGAAGATAAAGGGCAACTCGGTAAAAGCCGACGTGTCAATCCAAGGTCCACTCTTCCGTGGTGGCAGACGAGGTTCGAACCAGATAAGACAAGGTATGTATGTCGCTAGCATGACGAAGCCCATGGTTCGTAGAGTCCAGGGGAATCCGACATTGTCGTAAAAGATGAGCCAGTTGATTAGGACGGGGTAGACGAGGCCGCCGACTGCTGCGCCAGCGGCTGCTAGACCGACAGCAAAAGCTCGGTACTTTTTGAAGTATTGGGATAGAATTGCCAGAGCTGGACAAAATGTGCAGCCGTTTCCAAGACCCAGACAGACAGATTGGGCCAGGAAGATCTGCCAGTACGTGGTACAAAGCGAGGTCATAAACAAGGCCAACACCTGTAAAAACACGCCAATGGCGAAGATGGGACGAAAATAGCCAGCATCGGTTAACCGGCCCGTAACAACTCCAACAGAAAAGAGTAGAAAGATCTGAAGACCGCCTATCCACGAGATGGATGACGCTGATTCATCGAGTGTTTGGGAGTAGTATTGCTGAAAGATGCCGTAACCATTCGCGACACCCCATGTGTTGAAGAAGACAATATGTAAAAGTCCTGCGTGAAGCCATGCTTTGAAACCTCCATCGGGAGGAGGATTGGGATCGGAAGTTGGGGTTGTGTCCTGCTTTGATTGCTCGATGTCGGTGGAGAGGTCATCACCAGATGAAGGTTCTTTTTCTTGACGTCTCATCGTGAATGATATCAAATGAATATTTCTGATGCAATTGAACTGAAAGAACAGGCCTCAATTGGCTTCCCCTCTTCTTTTAAGTCAACTACGCCCTTCGTCCTCGGTCCTCTATCCCGTTTCTGCCGATGACGCCTCTATTCCCGCTCCACCCGATATTCCCGACATACCCGTCTTGGTCAGCCCCCCAACCACCCCCAAGCAAAACGTCACTTTCAACCTTTTTCTCCAACTAACCGACCTACTGAAAAGAACGATGCCTCCACTGCAGGGTCGCAAACGCTCGAAGCTCGCGTGCGAAACGTGTAGGGATCTCAAACGCAAGTGCGATGGCTCTCAACCCTGCGGCGCCTGTATACGCTTCGAATATGAGTGCGTATACAAAGGACCTAGAAAGAGGAGGACAGAGCAGAGTCACGAACCAGTACAGTCTTCACCAGCTCAAGAGGTTCAAACATTGCGTAGTCCGCATACAACCTCTTCACCTAATCATCTTCGATCACTGGAAGCAAACTCCGGGGCCGCTTTCTTGAGGAGATTGGCTCTGAGGTTGGATCCAAAGAATGCACCTCGGATGCACACGTTCGCTTGGAATGCCTTTCTAGGATCCCGTAAGACGGGGGTTCCTCCTGCTTGTCGGCCAATCACCGACATGTTATCCCAGACGGATATGCAGAGCTTGGCGGCTGTCTACTATGAAAAGGTGGACACGATCTATGGCTTCATCGATCGTGAGGATATTCAACAGCATATTGAGAGCAGATGGACTGTCGGTGAAGGTCAGTCTTATGATGCTGTCCTATGTGGCATTGCTGCCCTCGGCTGTCTACACTCCCAAGTAGAGCCCATGCCCGTGGAGCTTGACTTGGTAGAGTCAGCACGGTTCCTTCTCGAGCAGACAATGTCTGACATCCCGTCCGCGATCGACGTCACAGCGTGGATCCTTCGAGTGGTGTACCTCCGCGCAGTGGGAACCCCCCACACAGCCTGGATGGCTAGCTGCACACTCATGCACCTCGTCGAAGCAGCTGGTCTACACTGGGATCCATCAGACGAATCCGTACTCCCATCACCGGCGCCAGATGTTGATGCAGAACTTCGAAGGAGGTTGTTGGCTGTCGCGCAACACCTCAACATCTGGATCTCATACGACATGGGAAGATCAAGAGTGGCGCTCTGCAACGCGAGTATGGAGATGCCGTCTGTGAGGCCAGGCGATTTCACCGTCGAGCTGATGGAGCTACTCCCTCTGTCCGCAGACCTCGACCCTCAAAAGGCACCCGCGGCGTCTGATCTGGAGTCTTCTTTAACAGCTGTACTGTCCCGACTTCACTCTGTACCCCCATCGATCCTCGCCCAATGCAACCTGACACTATGTCTCTGTCGTCGACTACAATCCATGAACACATCCTTCACAGGCACCATGCTCGATCAAATCCTCTCCATCACCGCCAAAGGCATCGAAGCCGCTCAAACGCTTCTAAACGCCCGCTCCCCATGGCACCACATGGCCAACGTTCCCTTCCAAGTCGTCTGCGTCCTCCTGGCAATCGACACCGTCTCCTCAATATCCCAACTCAAAGACGCAATGCAGTGTCTCAGCAATGTCGCAAGCGTCTACAACACGGATGCTACGAGAGAAGCTCTCAACACGGCGTCGCTTCTTATACTTATGCATCAGAAGCGAAAGGAAAAGTGCGCATCGGATCTCAATGATATACTCAAGCTCTTCCCCGTGGCTCCGCTTCAGGAGGTGCAGACTGAGTTGCCACCGCAGCAGATGGATGACATGAGGTGGTTGAATAGCTTGGCAGGGGATTTGTCTAGTCTTGATTACTCTGATTTTGACCGGTTTCTTTTCCCGGCCATGTTCGGATGATGTCGGTTGCTTTCATTGATAACAGAACGGTTACTTATTCAAGACCGGCCAAGACTGAGATACTTGAAGGCCAAGAGTCTTTATTCTGTATTGTTCAAGAGACTGATCAACTCGTTTAAAACCCGCCCAAAGTGCGCCATGTCTATCTCGTGAATAACCCTCAATGCCAAAACCCAACTCACTCGCCTCCAACACGAAGATCCTTTAGTTCCTCATTGGTGCCTGCCATGGTGTGAGTCACATAGTCCCGACCCGACGAGAGAATCCACGATACACAACTCTCCTTCACAAGTGGTAAGCCACATACCCCCGGATGAACTTTGCCCTCTGCAGCCAGCAATTCTCGTCTGGCCAAATGAACGAGCACCTTGATGTTGTGTTCATGAACAGCTTGTTTCTCGGCCCCGTCGTATGCGGCGGCGGCGGCCATGCGCGCGATTCGCAGGTTAACGCCAGGGTGAAATTCGATGGAAGATTTCGGTTGGTATGTGCCTTGATCATCCATCCACGCCTAGTAGATCCTGTATCGCTGGGGATCAAAGGACAAGACGCCCAGTCGAGCTTCTTTCCCGCGCATTTCTTCGTCCGGATGATTGTCACCAAAGACGCCAATGACAGCGGCCCTTGAGACGTCGTTGTGTTGGGGGAGAGCAGGAAGACGGCTCAAGGTGTTTCTGTCCCAGTTTTGGTAGACCCTTTCCATGAATTCGCCCGTGATCGATAGGGGTTCAAGCTTCTCCTAGTTGGGCTGCATTTCGAGGTATTTGCGTGCAAAACTGTCGATCCGTGCCTGTGCTTGGCGGGCGAGAGCACATTTAGAAACGTTAGACATATGAATTCTTGTGCGTTGTACCGTCATAATGATGAGGGAAAGATGATGGTGCGGAGAGTTGATGCTGGATGATATGATGTGTATCTGGTTAATCTCCGAGAGCTGGTGTCTCGAGAAGAGAAGAGAAGAGAAGCCAAGGATAGTAAGACTGAAAGTTGATGGTTAGTGCCTGCTATCGTTTCTTGGACGTGTACCACTGATCGGGTGTTGCTTCCAAGTTGGTACGACCTGCGCCCATAAGACGGCAGGTGTCAAAACGCGTCCACATGATTGCGTTCTATTTGTCTTGGCCGAAAGAAGTAGAAAGGTCATCTTGTGTCTGATTAAGAGTCTGATGAATCCAAATCACTAGGATCATCTAGAACGTGATACACATCTATGTCATCTGGGTACATCTCCTCCAAGATTTGCCAGATCCTCCGACGATTCCTAAGTGCAGCAGGAGCGAGAGGCCCAACTTGGTGATAATTCCCAGCGGTTGTCAAGTCAACATCCCATTGAAATGGAATGTTAACAAACAGGCCCGCTTGCGCGTCACGGGAGAATCTATTTGCAAGCCAAAGTAGGAAGAAGGGAAACGTTCACTGGGAAAGGGACTGATAAAATCAAGCTCGCTCATCAGCCTTACCCATCCATCGAACACATTCGTGGGACATATTAATGGTTGAGATTACAGGAAACTGTTCTTGTCAATACATCTAATTTGTCCGAAGTATCCTTGGGCTAGGCACTCAAAAAGATCTTTACACATACACCCCATCTATCTCGTCCTTCTTTACAATAATTGCTTCTAGCTCACCTCTTCCGATACCAAATGCGCGACTGCCTCGTGTTCCGAATCTTCCTCTGCAGCTGAAACACGCCATACATCAACGCCTCAGCCGTCGGTGGGCACCCGGGTATGTAGATATCAACCGGGAGGATTCTATCGACACCTCTCAGGACACTATAACTATAGTGATAGTATCCTCCGCCGTTGGCGCATGAACCCATGCTAATGACCCAGCGGGGTTCGGGCATCTGATCGTAGCAGAGCCGGACGGCTGTCGCCATCTTGTTGGTCACTGTTCCGGCGACGATCATTACGTCGGATTGTCGGGGGGATGCTCGGAAGATGATGCCTAGGCGATCTTGGTCGTATCGTGGCATTGAGACGTGCATCATTTCGATGCCGCAGCAGGCCAAGCCAAAGGTCAATGGCCAGAAGGATCCATTGCGAGCCCAGGCGGCGATCTTGTCAAGAGTCGTCCTGTGAAGGAGAGCTTGTTAGGTATGAGAAACATTGATGGTGTCGAGTACAAACAAGGCATATTCCATGACATCTCTTGGCTTCACATCCGCGGTCAAGGCAGCCGGGTGGGGGTGGGAGCTGTCCTTGTTGGAAGTCCTTCGCTTCTGGTCAATCGGAAGGCTTATCGAAGCTCGTTGCAGTTGTAACGGTCGTCGGGAGCTGATCAAGGATGCCGTCGAGGCCAATGGCCGAAGGGCAGCTGTAGTTCATCGTGTAAGTCAGTGTGAAGCATTGTTAGGCCGGGAACTCACATCTTGTCGCCTGTAATCGAACCATGACAGGCCAATTGCACTCCCAGAAGCTGTACAAGACCGGAATAGAAGGAGAGAAGAACGCACGAGCTCGGGACCACAACGTTCCGCTCGTGGTTATATATCTTCGGGTTCCGTATCGGGTCCGTAGCCCCCAGTCGGGAAATAACCACATGGACCCACTTTCAAGGTGAAGGCCTCGGAGAATTCACACATGCCACTTTTGCAACCTCCCTCCTTAATCTCTTTCTTTCGATCCAGCAAATCAGATGCCGTCCAATTGTCAAGTCTGTCAGAGGCCTGTGGCCGATGCCCACTCGGCACGTCAACACGCCTGTTCCTTCTGTCAGCGCACCTTTGGTAGAGTCGACGTCGCCCGTCGTCATGCCCGGACATGTCCTGCCCGGGGAGACCGGCCTCTACCGCCCAAAGCCCGGCGCGGGAGGAAAATTCGGGCCTGCGATAGTTGCTCTCGGGTAAAGGTGTCTTGCGACTCTGAGTTGCCGTGTGCGCGGTGCTCCTCTCGCGGCATCACTTGCAGATACAGCTCTCTCTGTCATGACCCATCGCACCGACCCCAGGCAAAAGCCAATAATGAGGCAGAACCTGTTCGAGATGACCGCCTCCGTCTCGCTTTTCTCCTTCGATCCACAGACCCTAACAGGGAGTCCATGTTTGACACGGTCGCTGCTGATCTTGAAAGAGACCTGGCATCATCCGCAGATCTATCTACCACCGACTGTCTCTCTGGGACCATTGATCCGAGATTCCTCCTCTTGGACTTTTCCAGCATACTTCTTTATGATACCCCGGACTCTCGAAGCACATATGACGACACCATACAAATACCCCTCGACCTGAGCCCCAGCGTCTCAGCCGATGTCTTTGCCGCAAGAGTGAGCTCCATCGCAGCCCAACTCCACGCTCTGGCAGCAACGAAGCCACATCTCAAGGAAGAATTTGATCGCTGCTGCATGACAGGCTTCTTCAGCCCTGGTCATATCCAAAACACACTGGATGCTTACATCCGTCGGCGGCATTACTATGCCACCTTTATCCACTGGCCGACCTTCAGTCCTGACAAGGTTGTGCCTCACCTCTTGCTAGCCGTGGCGCTCGTTGGGACCTTATACCTACAGTACCGTGTTGGTGCAACATATACCCTTTCGGCGCCGCTACTCGAGTTATCCGAGATGTTCATCTTTGACGAGTTAGAAAAGAGGTTGGATTCCGGGATCGACTTGACCACCTCAAGCGAAGGAGTCGAGATCTGCCAAGCTGCTGTTCTCATCGTCTCTTTGCAGAGTACTCACCAAGGTGGAGCTCGGGAGAGGACGGCCACTTTTCGGAGCCCCGTGGTTGCGGCCATGATAAGAAGGGGTGGGCTAGTCGGCTTCAAACATGACATGTCCCCGTCGAAAGCCACTTGGCCTCAGTTTGTTGAGCATGAAACCCGTATCAGGCTCGTGACATGGGCTTTCATAAATGACTCCCTTCTCACATTGTTCTGCAGCCATCCTCCATCTATAACGGTCAAGGAGATGTGTGGGAGTCTCCCCTGTCCGAAGGAACTTTGGGAGGCGACATCTCAAAGTGCCTTTGAGGAACTACAGCGCGGCATGTCAAACTATCCATCCTTCCCTTCGTCATTCAGTCATGCTACTTCGATCCTTCTCGGTGAAGAGTGGACAGATTCCACTGCCGCCTCCTTTCAACAGCAGGGTCCTTCCAATCTCCATCACATAATGCTAGGTAAGTATCCCAACCAACATGGCATGAACTGAGACTCATACTATGGGGAACAGGTTTCCAGTCGTTAATCTTTAATCACCGTACATCCATGTTACCAGCTAGTTCCTCTGATATTATTCTCAGAGCGTTGAATCGGTGGACCCCAATCTGGGATGCAGCTATGCAGCAAATCCCCGATGACGATAGAAAGTGGCTCGGTGTTTCAAGATACTCTCTTGAAGTGGCTATCATATCTAAGAGGATTATAGAGGTGGGTGGGACTGAGGAGGGAAAGAATTCACCCTATCTTCAGTGCGTTGGGACATATGACATGGTTGCATTTCACCAATTTATCCGTGAATACGGGCTGAACGGCCCGATGGATGCTGGAAAGCGGGATGGATGAAGGTCACCCAAACTAGGCACTTGGCATATTAGCAAGCACTGTAGTTCTTAAGAGACTATCTTACACCATTACAGCAAATAAACAGTGCTATTGGAATTCTAACCACCCCAAGCTATCCATATCCTGACTCAACCATAGTCCAAGTGCAGAGTCAATTCCCATCGCGTCAAACTGTGACAGATCTATTGAATTCATCTGTTGATTCGGTTCTGCCGTCGGCGCCTCGATGAGCGAAGAAATAGGAAAACCTTATCCAGCGTTAGGAACAGGTGTCTGGTACTTTGTAACACAACGAACGTACCTTGGCTACGAGAGAGATCCATACGACTCCTTAGTTCCTGCAGGGCCGAGATTCCACGTCGTGCTGCTTGAATATGTTCCTTGTAGTACTCCAATATCACAAGGCAATGACTCCAAGCCAACTCAAATGAGGAGAGAGTCTCAGCATCTACCGCAGGACAAATTCTTGCAGCGAGAAGAGTGATGGCCGAAGCAAACGTGACTGCAAAATCGTCAGTGACCGGTCAAAGCTTGACAAAGTTAGGAGCCTTACAGTATACCGAATGCCACGCAGAACTTCTGTAGCTAGTGTCGAGATTATGATGAATGTTTTCGAGAAGTTGAAAAGCCGTCGTGACGCAGAGGCTGCAAAACCTCCTGACTAGACTCATGTCCACGGTTTCTGTAGGTCGAGTTGACGATAGGAATTTCGATGGGAATTTTGTTGTCAAGAGCAGTAATGGTCTTAGCAAAAGAACGCGGGTGTATAGATATCTACCCAAGAAATTAAAACCCAGTCCACTATTCAGGGAGGAATAATCTTACCGGCAATTCAGGATCTGTTTTTGAATTGTAACGCTGAGCTCCTGTTGCTCGGCTGTGAACTCCGACCCAGGCTGAAGACGAAGATATCCAGGAATTGAATCAAAGAATTCTTCGATGCGTCTGTTAAGCACCATAACATCTGAGATGATTTGTTGGACGTTCAGGTCGTTCTCGGACATGGTGTCGACGCTCTTTTGTGGATGTGGAGCGTAGAAGCTGAGAAGAATTTCATCCAAGATGAGAAACAACTTTGATGACCAGATGAGTAAGCCCATTCTTGAAGGCTTATCCTGGGGCTGCTCTCCTTCGCCATCGGCGGATAGATATTCGTCGTCAATCAGTGATGGTAGTGGGACGTGCCAGCTCGTCGATATCATGGCAGGTCTTCCAAAGGTCATGCTCAGAAGCCTAGTAATGGTTAGTTTTTGCTCCAGCTATGCGTAAAGGTACTTATTTCCAGGAACTCACTTATCCAATACCAAACAGGTATGCCATACCCTCCGCCTCATCTCTCTACTCAACTGGCTCCGGGGCTGATTCGGCGACTCGACATGTAATCCCAAGGATTGCGCAGCTCTTATTGCAAGACCTACCACGTTCCAGCAACGGGTTGCTTGTTGTGTAGACTGTAGATAAACCCCAGTCAAAAGAAGCATCTGAATAGCAGAGAGAGACATAGAATCAAGAATTTCGAAGCGGTATATGGACCTAGATCGTTGATAAAAAGTTTGAGCGAGCGATGCTCTGTTTGCCGCCGGTACAGACTCGCTAAACCGACATCCGACAGCGAAGACAATGTTGAGCGTCGAAGAGAAGATTACTTCGTCCATTTCTGACATGGCATCATTGCTTGACTCGTTGTCTTCCGCTGACCAGAGGAGGTTGTATCTGCTCATAAAGCTCGTCTTATGCAGCACTGGAAACACGGGGTGCACAAATTCCCAGAAGCATCTTACAAAGTCATCGGCAGTCCTCCGCGGTGGGTATGCGGCAGCAAAAGGATCCTTCTCGCGAATAGCCTCTGGAACGGCTGCAGATGGTTGATCATCAACCTGCTGTTCGGTTTCTGGGAGTGAACCTTGTCGATTTGCCTCATTGCAAAACTGCACAAACGCAATTGTAGATGACGGGCCGTACATGCATTCGCTTTCGGTAGTTGTTGAGACAGTAGCTAATCCATCCACGTTGCTGGCGTAGCGAGATGTGTTTGGTGAGTAAGGGCCCTGTGTTCCTGGAGAAGCCTGCATTTCCCGTGATGCGACACTGGCGTCGCGGATAGATTCATTTCTAGAGACTCGACGTTCCACTATCAAGGTTTTAATATTAGGAACTCTCACTCGTAGCCGGGATACGGACCTTGTTGTGACGGTCGAGACTCAACATCCTGTCGCTCCTCAAGCCGCTGTAGTCGCTGCTCCAAGGCAGAAAGATAACTGGAAACGCTCAGCAAAATGGTCATAAAATTGTAAGTTTCAAATACCTTGCAGACGCTGGCGAGTTCTCATAGATACACTCAACCGCCACTCCTCGTCTATGACAAGCCGAACAAGCCGGCCGACTCCCGTCACATCTCGTCTTCCGATCCTGACAACTTTTACAAGCCGTCTGTATCCTCCTCCGTCTTCTCTGAATTTTCCTTGAGCCCCTTTGACTTCTCGGAGGAGTCGTTGGTAATATCAGTGTCGGGGTTTCTGCGTCCATATTGAAGGGGGAAATAGTTGACGTATTTTGAAGAGCAGCGGACACGAACTTTTTAAGACTATCGGCTATCTAACTTTATGACCACCCCGGATCCGATGGATGACGCCCCCGCATTTTGAGTGTGCATTAGCGTTGTCCTCGGGAAAACGCCGAAGTCTGGGGACGTGGAGCATCGGGGTAACCATTCCCGAGCTCAGCGGTTATTAATCAAGACGTTCTGATTTGAGTGTTTGGTGCATGTTAAAGAGGTAATAGTTGATGTATTTTGAAGAGCAGTAGAGGCGGGTTTTAAAGGCTGTCGACGATCCAACTTTACGGCTACCCCGTATCCGACGGATGATACACCCGACAGACTAGCCACTAGTTATGTACCCCTCTTTAGCTATGGTCAGGCACTGAATCATGTGAAAAACTACCTTTAGGCGGGGGGCGTAGGTGCTGTCAAGACGCTGCATTGGTGTTTCGCAGGGCGCTATTCCGGGGCTACATAAGAAATTAGAGAAGCCATCTCATCTCCCATAAGTAGTGCCCCTTCCTCTCGCCATTCTAAACTAAATGGTTTGGATCCGATTTCATCCTCCGGAGACGCCTCCTACGACTAGAAAAGGACGGCGCGTGGAAGCTCTCAATTTTGCCAGTTGCTGGTCCAGGGGGCGTTTGGGGAACATTCTTCTCCTCGGAAGATTTCGAGCCGACCTTGATAGACTCCCAAACTTGAACGGTAGACTTCCAAGGATGAAGGATAAACTTCCTCAGCGGTCTCATATATGGGCTGAATTTTTCCCAGCGCTGAGCAACCAATGCCGTAACTGCAGAAAATGCAAAGGATACAGCAACTTCAGTGCGCATGGTCAATAAATGAGTACCTTAGGGCAGACGTTTGTGGAAAACTCACAAATCACAGCAAAAGCCCAGCCAGGAGCTTGCAGAAAAGAGGCAACATCCAACGCGAATAGGGAGGATAGAAAGGATAGTGGGAGCTAGACAGTCCTTGTCAGTATACGAGCGAATAGTATCCATTGACGTGGTGTACTACTCACAAAGAGAATTGTGACAATAGTAAAGACCATGAGAGTTTTTCCTTGCCGCCTCGCGAGGTCTGCCAGACGGTTGGAAAGCTCACTTTGCTCCAGGGAAAGGGTGGCTTGAAGGTTCGCACTCTCACTTTGTAGAAGCGAAAGTGTTGTGTTGATCTATTCCCACCGAGATCAGTACTTGCTGCGTTGTTAATCAGGGGAAAGACTTACAGCAGATTGGATCCTCTCGGCGCTGTTATCCATTTCTCTGAGATCCTTCACAATGTACGCCGCTGCGAGATCCACGTCCAGAGAACCCCCTGTCAACCCTTCTTCAACCGTCCTTTGGTGTTGAGCGGCTGACTTGAGAATATTGAGCTCATCACGGATATCTTTGATTTCGCAATACATCTCCTCTGCTTTCTTGATAGCCGCTCTGATATGCCTGTAGGTTGAGTCCTGGGATAATGCTTCGGATGTTTTGTCAGATGAGACTTCGGGTGAGGGGACCTCTTCCGTCGATTTCTTCCGTTCACCTGGAATCTGCCCCCGCCATCTTTTCGTTTGTTTTCTAAACTTGTCGAATAGAACTGCTTCTTCTCTTCCCTGCCAACTCATTAGTTTGCCAACTACTTTACTCAGGGGGCCGTGACGAACAATTTCGTTGATGGTGTTGGAGAATATTTGACGGATAGATCCTTGGCCTTGAGGCTTTGGCTCCCCGGGATTTGGCTCCTCATTCTTTGGAAGTCTCTCGTAGGTGCCGATGCAGTAGTCAACTACAAATCTGCACATGTCAACCGCCGACTCTGGCTGGGATGCGCTCCCTCCAGCTTCAACCTCTTTGGCCAGCTGCTCAAGAATTCCTTCCACTAGCGTACCGTTGCTACCGTCAAACAAGCAAGAGGAGGCGGTTATGAGCCATTCTAGAGATTTTTCTTAGCAAGTAGGAGAAGCAGAAACCAGCTAAGAACACCACTTACTGTCTGAAATCGTCCAGGCCCATACCTGATTTATCCGGAGCAAGGTCCATTTTTCAGGCTCATTCTCTTCACCTTCCTTCGTGCTTCTGTCGCTTTCTTCCAAGGCCTCATCATCTTCCTCGGTGCCCTTTCTCCCTTCTAGGGCCTTGGTGACGATCTGTGTTCTGTTACGACTCTTCCTGTCTTTCGTAGACTTTTCATCAGTAGCAAATTGATAGTACCATTCGTCGAGGGTTGGTGATTCGTGAATTACGGGGCTTTTCGAGTCCTTCAAGCCCTCGTAGGTTGTTTTCATGGCGTTGAACTTCTTCTGCTTTTCGCTCAAGCTGGTTTCGTCGCGATATTGGGTTGAGAAGCAAAAGTAAGGCATCTTGTCATGATCAGTCAAAATCGACAAACAAGATTGGCTCTGGTCAGAACTCACGTAAGTGGCCGATGCGGCTCCAAAATCTGGGTCGTTCTGCTGTTGTCGATCCTCCTCGGACCAGGCCTCATTCTTCGCCTCGCCCGACTCTTCTCCTTTATTCTTCTCCTCTTCTTTTTCCTCGTTCGCCTTCTCATCCTCTACCTTTTCCTCTTCTATCTTCTCCTCCCCTTCTTTCTCTTTCTCTTCTTTCTCCTCTTCTATCTTCTCCTCTTTCTTCTTCTTCTCCACCTTCTCTCTCTCCGTTTCTTTCTCGTCACTCCTCTTCTCTTCTTCCTTCTTAATTTCATCATTCTTCCCATCGGGCTTATTCTCTTGACGTCTAACCACAGTTCGCGGCCTCATGCTCCTTGATAGAGATGTTCTATCCGGCACCTGAGTCCAACTCTCTCGGAAAAATGACTTGAGTTCGTGATATTGGCGGGCTTTACATCCTTCATCATTTATGATCCTCATCAAGATGTCCTACGGCGTTGGTCAGCAAAGATTATACCCTTCCATTTTCACTGCAATGTGTCAAAGACACCTCCTATTGACACGAGGTTTCTCACATTCATCCAAACCATCTATTCCAAAAAGTCAGCAGTAACTCACTAGAGCGTATACTAGCCATCGGTCACTCACGTTTGTTGCCGGTAGATGAACCCACGTGAACTTAGGCTCAGTCTTGAGATATATGATGGAGTCTGCAAGCTCAGATCTGCCCCCAAGGATCTCCCTCAGGTCCGAGATAGTTTTCTTCATGATCTTTCCTGGTCCATCGTCGTAAATAACCTCCTTCAATGATCGATGTCTTCGAAATGCTCCTGACTCGCCCTCACTCTTGTAGAATTGCACAACGGCGGCTTCGAAATCGTTCAGGATACCCGACAGTTCAAGGTTGTGCTTTGGCAGTCCGTCAATTCTGCTATCTTTGTGCGTTTGCGAAAACGGAGGAGCTCGTAGGATATCCTTGATGACATTCAAGTAGTCGATTCGGGGGTCCTTTGCTGGCCGTGTAGTCTGAGCGGGCGACTTCGTCGCGGACCCCCCGCGTATAAGCTCCGGCGTCCGATCCTTGTTCTTGCCTTTCTGCGAAGATTCTCTGACCTCAACTTTGGAGCTTTTAGGTAGTTTTGGTCTCTGCTCCATGTCCTGTGGCTCGTCCTCTCTCGTATTCGCCAACTTCGAGGCTGAATCCAAGGCAGATTTCAGGGCGGTATCAATTTCAGGCGTCCGGGAAGAGTTTGCGATGAGCAACCAGAGTACCTGGGAGAGTTGCTCGTACTTGACCTCCTTTTGTGGCGTCTCTACCAACTCCAAGGTCAACTTCAACTCTGTTTCAATCTCAGTGGTCCCGGAAAAGGTGGCGATGAGCAGCGTGAGTAGCTGTAGAAGCTGCCTGTGCCCTGCCTCCTCTTTTACCTTCTTCTCCAGGGCCAACTTCAAGGTCTTCTTCAGAGCCGATTTCAGGTTTTCCTTGATATCAGTAGTCCGAGGGGAGTTGTTGACGAGCAGCGACAGTACCTCGTGGAGCTTGCTCTGCTCTGCGTCCTCCTCTCTGGGGCCATCGAAGGAGTCAAACGTCGACCGTAACGTCGACTCCAGTGCGGATTTCAGCGCGGCCTCAAGATCCAAGCTCCCAGGGGATTTTGCAATGAGTGGCGAGCGTACCTCAGGGAGCTGGCTGTATGCTGCCCACTCGATCACGCCCCAATTGTCAGACCCTGTCGGCGAAGCCCTCTCTTTTCTCTTCAACCTTTCCTTCATGAGCCGTTTCGCGATTGGATGAGTTTCCGAGTCGTTCGCAGCCCACTTGATCTCATCATCCATATGTTCAAGCTCCAACGAGGCTATGATAAGTTCAAGTCTGGTTGGGTCCTCGTGGGGTACAGCAAGATGCAGCGCCGTCTCCTTCTTGTTGGATTCGACATCTGGCTTCGCCCCGTACCTCAGAAGTAGCGCAACTACGGCGGCATGCTGACCCGAGCGGGACACCTCCCTCTCCCTCTCGATAGCACCGAGGGCATCACTCCCTATCTCATCATCGTGCAGCTGGCTGCGATCCTCAGGCCCAGCACCACTGGCGAGATGCAGCGCCGTCTCTTTGTCCTTATCCGCGGCATCCACATTCGCCCCGGCGTCCAGAAGTAGTTTCACAACATCCTTGTTACCATTCTGGCTTGCCACATGCAAGGCTGTCTGTTTATCATCGTTGAGTAGCTCGACATTGGCCTGATACTGCAAAAGAAGCAAAACGACCTTGCTGTGGCCCCTTTGGCTAGCAAAATGCAAGGCAGCCCACCCCTCCTCATCCTGAATGTTGACGTCTGTTCGGCCGCTGGGATCAAGGAGAGCTTGAACTATAGCTCTATAGCCCCAACAGCTAGCACACATCAACGGTGTGGAGTTGGAGCTGGTTGACTTAACGTTGCAGTCCGCGCCCGCCTTGATCAGCAGTCTCGCAATAGTCGATGAACCATTCATGCTTGCCATCAGGAGAGGCGTGTATCCTGACTTGCAGCGTGTATCCAGTTCAGGGTCCCCTGTCTGTTTGAGCAGTTCTTCTACAATCTTGTCATGTCTTTGGTTTGTTGCCGTCATTAACGGCGTCCAGCCGTCGTTGTCTTGGATGCCAACATTCGCCCCTTTTTTCAGCAGAGCCGAAACAGCATCACCATAGCCATAGTAGATAGCCAAATGCAATGCAGTCCAGCTTTCTAGTGCCTCCGTGGCGTCGATGTTTGTTTTGTCCTGTGCAAGAAGCGCTTGAATCACCTCTGTGTGGCCGCGTCGGCTTGCGAAATGCAGAGGAGACCAACCATCTTGCTCGGCGATCTGGGTGTTGGCGTCGTGTTCGAGAAGTAGATTCACAATTTCTACACTCCCTCTTGAGCAGGCTTTGTGCAAGGGTTGTTGCTTCTCATTGTCTGGCTCGGAGACGTTCGCCCCAGCTTTGATGAGACTCGTAGCAGCCTCGACAAGCCCATTTGCAGCTGCAAGATGCAAAGCCGTTGCACCCTCAGCGTTTTTCGCATCGAATTGACTCCCGTTACCCAACATGCGGCTGAGCTCGTCAAGATCGGCCTCCCTCGTGAGCTCTTCATCATCTTCGGCCATTTTTAAAAGCAATTCGTGCAGGGGTGTGTCGCCTCCAGTATTCTCGACCTCAGAGGAATCATCAGCGGATTTTTCATCGGAAAGGGCCTCTGGCGTCAGCTTGTCGACGTCCGGCGGGCTTGTCTCGAGAGTCGGCTCGTCCTGAGGTTCCTTGACAGGGCTCGTTTCTTCCGCCATGGTATTCAGGTTCAGCTAAGAATAAGGGGGAAATGTATTGAGGGGCAGTGGTAAATGGAAAAGAGGGCCCTATTTCCTTGGATATGTCAATTCCGCCAGAAGAGAGAAAACTCTGGCAGGACAGACTGCAACCCAGGCTTATTAGATAGCCGCCGGATTTCAGCCCGCCACGTTACAATCACAGTTATCACATCTGACAACTTGCCTTCTATGTTATTTTAATGTCTGCAAGTGGGCTGTTATCCCCACCTTTGTGCAGAAGCTGAACTGCAATGTCACCATACGACCTAGGGTCGTGGCTGGAAACAGCCTCACCGAGCCTGCGAGATTGGATTTCTTCACAGCTTGGTCTTGGCAAGAGGAGAGTGATGGGAATATCCGCCGAGTCTGTGCCGAGTTTCGCTTGGCTATTTCGGCATTCCCAGGCCAGGATTATTCTGCCTCGATATACATCTCGATTCTATTAGAAAGTAGGCTTATCCTGTCATCGAAGGGTCCAACAGGTAGTGGTATTGGCTAGCTACCTTTATTACATCATCGTACACATCGCGCCATAGTGCCTATTATCCCTTTCGTGCATATGCACGGGGCTTATCCTGTCATCTGTGTGAATTGCTTGTGTGTGTTCCCCTAATTGAGATAATCCCTCTTTTCCTTTTTGGGGTTCAGACGTGGCCTTCCTAATTGGGCCTAGTCTCCTCGCTTTCCCCGGAGATCAGCCGGCTAGCAGGCTCTACCGGCCGGCTATTACAGTCACGTGGCTACCCTTAGAACTACTACATAGGGTTTAATAGATTTTACCTCAGGGATAAGCTATTAATCTTATATATTAAGTATTTTAATTTTATATAATAATAAGTGATTTTATAATATCTTTACGAATTAAAAGCTTTATATAGCGTAATAAGCTAGGCCGGCTTAAAAGCCTTATTAATATAAAGCCAGATACGGCCTGCTCCGCTCGCGCGATAAGAGATAATAGCCTAGGTCCAAAGCCTGCTTGAGCTGCGAGAGTAGCTGCGAGAGGCGAGGCAACTAGAGGGGGTAGGCTTTCGGTCATTCTATGGACGTGAATGGCGCAGCCAAGTGTTGGTTATTCGACGGTCTGCTTACGGTCGCTTTTAACCACCATATCATCAAGGGGTGGCCCACAAAGGTCTGTGAGATTAATAAATCATATTATGTCGATTCAAGGAGTATCACCCTAGCAGCTAACCCTAACAGAAGCAAGATATCCAAGACCACCGACGACACCCGTGTCCAAGGCAGTGAACTCATTCTCCTTACCTACATAGTCCACTGCCTTATGAGACCACGAATTCGTCCGTAGATTGACATTAAGTAGCCTCGCATAGCAGCAGTCTCCGCCCTATTCGATCATCGACTTGTGTAGAACTAACCAGAGCTCATTCTCGGCAAGGCTAGAAGACTTACCCCTGAGCTTACGGACAGCCCATCCAATCACGCTGTCGTGCACTTGATCATTTTGGCGGTTTGGCCGTTCGGGCTAACATGTATGCGTGGTCAAGGGCGCGAAGGGGCGGTGGGGGGAGGCCTTTGAGCAACCCAACGGAAGCTAACATGTATGCAATGGCCACAGGCGCTAAGATACACGGGCATGCTGAAAGGGAGTTGCATTGTGTGGGCATCTAAACTTCAGAACCAACCTCCAGTTGGCAAACCGGATTCGACCTGATAGAATGGCCTCATCATGTGGTAAAGAATAAAAGTGAACCTTAAGGCTTCCAGCGGAACGCAGGATGCTTCCAGTCCAAGTCCTCAATCTCTTCCCGAGTCAAACCGCTAAGCTCCTCCTCAATGTTCCAGCTCTCCCTCTTCTTATTATCCCTCATCATCCACCACAGAGTCGCCGTGCTAAGAACAAGAATGGTACCAGAGGTGGCGAGGTTCAGACCGTTTCCAATGTGGAAATCGGGTGCATCCCATGGGAGGAATGACCAGCTGGAAACCAAACCGCCCAGGTTGCCCAACATGACGTTCATACCAATGGCTGCGCTGCGAGCCGTATCGCTCACCACGTTTGCCGAGACCTGAGCATTGCTGAGAGCTCCGTGGGAAAAGACGGATGAAGCGATGAGAAAGGTTGCGCCGTAGCGGACCATCTGGTCCTTTGATCCTAGGAACATGGCATAACCAATCATGCAAATCGGAGCAGTAATGATGAAGAAGATTTGTCGTTTATCCATCCTCCAGCTCAGATACGGGAAAAAGACTGTGAAGAATGCACCAACAGCATACGGAGGAACAGTGTAAAGTTGCTGTTGAATTGTCGTCTTGTCCGTGTAGATGGTCTTGATAATCGTCGGCGCAAAGAACGAAAGTCCCTGGACCGTAATATTGGTGAACAGAAAGATTATGGAAGTGCTGAGAGTCACGGGAGACCATAGTCCACGATGAAGCTTGGTCTTGTCAATCTTGTCGAGAACCGCCGTGCTGCCAACGCGTTCGGACTTGACTCTGGCAATGGCAAGGTCCTTTTCTTCCTGTGTCAACCAACGAGCCGTGGCCGGGCGATCTGTAAGGGTGAAGAAACTGATCAAGGCAAGACCGATCGTGATGATTCCTTCAATGGCAAAGATCATTCTCCATTGATGAAGACCGGCGAAATGGTCGAGACTGAGAATCGCAGAGGCCAAAAGACCACCGAAAGCTCCAGCAAGCGGTGCCATGACGATGTACAGCGAAAGACGGAAAACAAGCTCAGCACGACGATACCATCGAGAAAGATAGTAAGCGATACCGGGCATCATTCCTGCTTCGAAAACACCCAGCAGGAAGCGCACAACAGCGGCCTGGGACATATTGTTGACAAATGCCGTGCCCAGAGATGCGATGCCGAAGAGTAGCGTGATGACGGGGAGGAACCAACCAGGGCCGAGCCACTTGCAGAGGATGTTGGAGGGAATCTCGAAGACGATGTAGGAAATGTAAAAGGTGGTGATGAGGATGTTGTAGTCGTATCCTGTCATCCCAAGGTCCTTCTCGAAGCCGGCAATCTTTGCATTGCCTACAACATGTCAGGTCAAAGTCCTTTCTCATGGCTTGATTTTTCACTCACCAATGTTGGCACGATCGATGAAACAGAACAAGTAAAGGATCGCAACTGTAGGGACAATGTGGAGGTCGATCTTGAGGCACAAACGACGCTCGGCGGCGGCGTCATATTCGACTAGAGGCTGGCCATATCTGCGACCGCGTCAGAGATTGAAAAAGAACTCGAGATTGAGAGGAGCACGCACTTGTCGGTAGCGACCTGGCCTTTCTCAGCAGCATGCTGCAAAGCCGAGTCATTGTGTGCGTCAATGGTATCGTGATGCTCCGTAGACGGCTTCATGATGAAGGGGGGTCAAGTTCAAGAGCTGTGGGTGGGTGAGGATGAATCGAGCAGGAGCCCTGATGATCACGAAACTCGTTTTGCAAGGAAAGACGGTCAAAGATATAAACCCTTTTCTCCCTCCAAGACATTTGCTCCTCGGAACATCCATGTCGGCATCCACCCACGGCATCCCTTTGCTTCAAACCCCGGATTTTCCGGGGGGTACGAGTAAGGATCTGGGGAAGCGGGGAAAGTTCAAGCTCTCTGGCTTTTGGGCTAGACTCCCCCGTGGGGTTGCATCCAGACCGCGCAGCCCTCAAGGGCTATTGGTTCATGAGCAACCGAGCTGGCCAACAATCTCTCGTCAAGATCCTTCGCGCCGTGGGAGCCCTGGAACCCAAGAGATAAGCTTATCCAATTGCATGCCCTGCATTGCAAAGTAGTCCCCTTTTGGCTTGACCCTTTGTCTTAGACCCGGTTGCCGAAGAGTGTCGGTTACGGGGTGACAGAGTCTGGTCGTTGAGCCAACGTTTGGATCGCGTCAAAGGCGTTCACGCTACGAGTGGACTCCAATTTCCGTGGTAGAGGCTTAACAAACTATGCCTCAATTACTCTGAATAATGCATAAGTATGATAAGACATGATCAGGCATAAGTGCGTGAATAAGGCGTTGCCACCGCAAGCCGTGTGGAGTCGTGAATGAGGGGTTTCAACCGCAGATTCCAGCCTAGCCTGCTTTTCCTTGTACCACCCATAACTTCCTTGTCAACGCAACCATGGAGGCACAGCGATCTGCACTGGCCAAGCTCGATGACGGAGTGCATCGATTCTTAGACGAGTACTTCAAGTTGTCCGATATTCGAGAATGTACTACAGAATACGTCAACATGTTCACCAAAGATGCGGCCTTTATCCTAGACTCACAACCGTGCAAGGGCACAGCAGGTTAGTATTCTCCGGGGTAGATACAGTGGTTATTGCTGACCAGGGAAGAAATCACTGCTGCAATGGAGGCCCTGTGGGCGACTATTTCGTGGCGTAAGCACACGATACGCGACGCATCCCCATATGGTAACAACCCCGGCCAGGTTGAGATCCACGGGTCCGTAGATCTAGAACTCCTGGACGGGCAAAAGAAGACTCTTGTCTTCACTTCAAAGGGACATTTGACTCAGGTTGAGTCTGAGTGGGGATACAAGTGGGATTCTTATCAGGTCTTTATTGTGAGTTTGACCAACGATTGACATACAGAGTTGACTAACGTTTGAAGGACCTGGCTGCCCTGGCTGAGTGAACTGGTAGCTGATGATTGAGACAGTCAATCTACCATCAGGCACAAAGTAAAACCAAGATACATCGTGAAATCGCCGCCTAGTTCCATCGTTGATGACGATGCTCCTCCAACACGCGAGACATGCCCTTCAACTTCCCCTCAACTCTCGGACCCCGAGACGAGTCCGGCTTGTGTTCTCGGTTATCTCCAACTTTTTTTTAAGCATGATGTGACTGCATGTTGGAGGTTTTCTCTGAAACCGCATTGGCTGACATACTTGCCGAAAACCACGCCCGAGCCAGGGGTCAGCTCCGAGGAACAAGACTCCGAGGAAGCAAGGAATAGTGCCAAGAGTAGCTTGGGCCAGAACACCATGTATCAACAGACTATTGTGTTCATCATGTGAATAACCCGGATTGAGTCGAGGCCTTGGTAGAATGTTTGTTATTGAGGCGCCATTGCTCAAGCCTCACGCCCAGACCCAGACCCAGTGCCATCCCATGTAGACTTGCATCGGATGTAGAGGATGAAATGTCGCCTCATCGGACGCCATACTTTTGTAGACTTGCCCGCCGGTAGCATGTTATACACTCTTCGGGGATTAAAGATAGATGGTAGACAATACACAGCGTGCTGGGTATTTTCCCCGTCGTCGTCAAATTATCTCCGCACACTAGACCGGAGGACTCGGGGTGGTTCTTATAGTCGTGTACTACAGTTCGCACTGAACCAGTCGTACGATTAATTGATCTGGAGGTCGCCGGTCTGCTCATGATTTCTCCAGGACCTTTACTCCAATGCATCGGGACTCGGCATTCCATGATACGGCACTAAGGCCCGGAGTTGGTGGCGTCGGGGAGATGAACGGACTTACACTAACCTCATGAGGGGCCTTCGGGAAATCCGATAGCTCGCTTTACGACAACGACACCTCTTCCCCGTCATTCTCGGTTAATTCGGTCTTACCGGGCACTGAAATGACGAAGGATCTCCATTTCATAGGGCCAAGAGGAGTTCCGGCTGAACGTCCCCTTAACCGATGGCATTCTCCGCACTCCTCAGTTGGATTTATAATTAGACATCAGTCCTTGGCTTGAGCTAAAAGTCCATGCAAGGCAAACAAACACTCAACAACATTCACATCCACAATGGCTCCAACAAAAGACTTCAACATCGCAGTGGTCGGCGGCGGCATCGCCGGTCTAACCCTCGCCATTGCTCTCCACCACCGAGGCATCCCAGTAAAACTATACGAAAGAGCATCCCGATTCGAAGAGATTGGCGCCGGTGTATCATTCACTCCAAATGCAGTCCGGGCCATGGAATTCTGCCACCCAGGCGTACACGAAGCTTTCGAGAGGGTCTGCACGCGCAACAGCTGGCCTTCGAAGCAAAAAGTCTGGTTCGACTTTGTCGACGGTACCAAGGATGAGGGCGCTGGGTTTTCTATCAACAGCAGTCTTGGACAGAATGGTGTTCACAGAGCTCATTATCTTGATGAGTTGGCCAAATTATTCCCAGAAGACCAGGCCGTTTTTGGGAAATGCCTTGATACCATCACGGAGAGCGACGGAAAGGTGACAATGTTGTTCACTGACGGCACTACCGCCTCTGCTGATGCTGTTATTGGTTGTGATGGAATCAAGTCTCGTGTACGGCAATTGGTCGTTGGCCTTGATCATCCTTCAGCACACCCAACATACTCTTACAAGTACGCTTACAGAGGCATGGTGCCTATGGAAAAAGCGGTTGAAGCAGTCGGGGAGGAAAAGGCACGCAATGCCACAATCCACGTGAGTTTTACCGGCCTTCTCATCCTCCAGTACAAAAACTAACGTCTTCAGATGGGCAAAGGTGGCCATGTCCTCACATTTCCTGTCGACCATGGCCGAAAGCTCAACATTGTAGCCTTTCGCACATCACCAACAGACTGGGAAGACTACAGCAGAACAACAAGTGTCGCCAGCCGGCAAGATGCTCTGAAGGACTTTTCCGGGTACGGGTCAGCTGTCACTGGGCTGCTAAGCTTGACCGAAGAACAGCTCAAAGTGGTGAGTGCTTTTATAACGCTTTTCTTAGGCACATACTTACCAGTTATCAGTGGGCCATCTTTGACCTCGGAGATCATCCAGCACCAACCTTCCACAAAGGCCGAGTTTGCATTGCCGGAGACGCTGCCCACGCAACATCACCCCATCACGGCGCCGGAGCAGGATTCTGCATCGAAGACAGCGCATTCCTAGCCGAGTTACTCTCCAGCGTCGAAAGTTCCCGAGATCTTCCCTCCGTATTCGAAACGTTCGACGACTGTCGTAGAGAACGGTCTCAGTGGCTTGTGCAGAGCAGTAGATGGATTGGAGACTGTTATGAGTGGTTGGCAGACGGTATTGGTAGCGACATGGCCAAGATTGAGAGTGAGATTAACGAGAGGAATGGTATTATTGCGAATTTTGATCTTGAAGGGGAGGTTTTGCGGGCCAAGGGGGATCTTCAAAAGAGGTTGGATCATTGTTATAAGCTATGATGAGGGGGGTCTGTGGGTGTACATAGCGAGGCAAATTGTATATTACACCACCGAGTTTTACACGTTTCATCTCGTTCAATAGGTTATTAACCACGCTTCAAATTTTCGCTTCTGACGATAAATGATCAACTGCAGCCTGGTCCCTTGCTCTTTCGACAGCCTTGAGTTGCAAGGCTCGTGTATCCCTTTGTTCGACGAGTCAAACAGCCGCTCCTGCTTGTAGATTTCACCTCATGCACAGCGTCATCTGAGCATGCCACTGCAAGCTTCTTCTACTTTCAGGCTATCAAGGTACATGATTTTGTATGAATGGATGCTGTTGTGCAAGTTGTATTGGAGCACAGCTAGACATCCATCACTTCATTCGCACAGCCTGATCCCATATTCCCCATCATCAAATCAGATAAGTATTTTACCCATTAAGAAAGCAGTTCATCCAACCAGAATTCCCATTGAAGCAATACGCTTTCTCCATCATCTGTCACATTCATGCAACACGGTTAGCCGAGTTTGGAGATGACCACCATACCTCGCTTGAATGATCAATAGCTCTATGTTGTGCACCCCAAGAGAGACTTCTGACAGGTGCTTATGCTTGGCCTTTTCAGTAGCGAGGCCACCTTTACGCCTGGCGAGAAGCGGTCATCAGTCATTATGCTGGTTCGGCCTATCAACGTCAACCCCCTACCCACGTAGCCATGCATCTCTGCATTTTCAGCTATCTGGCCTCAATTTCAGCCAATAAAACTATGCCATCTTCATAAGCGATAACACAGCCACTCGCACCTGGATTGAGTTGCGCGCATTCCGCGCATTCGCTCATGTCTCTGTCCGTCGTTGATCTATTAACCCCTGACCCTCCTCCTTTTTCCTTATCACAACTCTCAATCCCATTAACCATCACTCTTGCACTACCACGCTGCCCTCATACTTTCCATCAAACATCTTACAACCTCTCATGCCTTTCTTCATCCATGATGGAAACGGCAGCCTCCCCTCCCTATAAACATCTCGATCCAAGCACCTCCGAGATTCGACTCTTGGAAGTTCCCTCAGATGGCTCCAAGGACTGGGGACTAGTTACAGTTTCCCTTGACGACAACCCAGAATACGCAGCGCTCTCGTACGTCTGGGGCGAGAAGGAAGATCTCAGGAACATCAATGTTCAGGGCCAAAACGCAAAAGTAACACCAAGTCTGGCGGCCGCTTTGTCTCGCATCCAGAGCGGGAACCTTGGAGAACCCCCCACTCCCATGAAATATCTTTAGGCAGATGCGATCTGCATCAACCAGGAAGACGATGAGGAGCGTTCGCAACAAGTCAAGCTCATGTACCGCATATTCAGTTGCGCCCAGACTGTCTACTCATGGGTTGGCCCAAATGATTACTCGCTGGCCTTCCAAGCCATCAAAACACTCGCTCACGAGGTGGCCCGGAATCGGTCGAATAACACCATTCATGATGGCCATGATGACTCGGCACGAACGATGCACGTACCACCATTCGAGATTGAGTGGCTTCGACACCATCCTAGTCTTTGTGATGAGCCAACAGGAACCAGCCCGTACGATGGTAACTATAAAGTGGACGCCATGACTGATCTTTTAGCGGATCCGTACTGGCAACGTGTGTGGATTTTCCAAGAAAGCGTGCTTGCTCGCCAACTGAATCTAGTTAGCTCTGGCAGCATTATTCTGAGCTGGCAAAACCTTTCCGTGGCTGCAGAAAGTTTTTACAATCTCAATCTCCGCTGGCAAGTTGGTCAGAATCTATTACAAAGGCCTGACTTTCTTCCCGAGATGACCTGGACACATCTTGCCCAGTTTCTAAAGGTTGATCGTATTCACCAAATTTCGCAAGCCAAGCTCAACAACATACGATGCGAAATGCAAAGACGCGCATTGGGATACAGCTGCCTTGGCTAGTTGGCTCATCGCCACAGACCCGAAGGACTACATTTACGGGCTTCTAGCAATCTCTCGAATTCCCATAACACCAGACTACAGCAAAGACGTGGCCGAAGTTTACGCCGATTTCGTCGAGCGTTGGATGGAGACAGCCAAGCAAAATGGAGTTGAAAACTTCAATCTACTTGGCTTTTTGGCGGTCGCTGGTGCAGGGGCTTTTAAGCCCACGTACAACTTTCCAAGCTGGGCTCCCAACTTCCCCGAGAATGGTCGAAGCGACTATAAAGTTCATTTCGATTCTTCAATGAGTGGGAAAATCTTTCGAGGGGAACCAAGCAAGTGTCCCTATCTGGCCAAAAACACCGGGAGCCTTTTCGTCTGGGGAGCCGAGATCGAACCAGTTCTCCACGTTTTTAAACCTTGCCCTGACGAAGATCTTGATCGCCAACTTTGTGACCTGGGATTCTTCCTTCGCGACTACACGTCACGGCACTCGCATTACATCTAGGGCATAACATCTTGGCAAGCTATTGCTCGCCTGATCCACGGGGGAAAATTACCAGCTGAGACAAGAACTGTAGTTATTTCACTTCTCGTCCTAGCTCGCATGCTGAGTAAATTCGGCAAATCAAACCTGCCTGACCACTTGGGCGGTTGGGACTTTGTAGACTCTTTCCTCTTTCCTAACGGCTGGGAGACTCGACTTTACCAGCTAGCCTTCCCAGGCACAGATCTCGAACAACTAGGGTTTCATTATCCAGAGACAGAGGTACGATTCTGGAACGAGATAGACAGGGAAAAGCATGTGTTTTTCACTTGGTGGGCGTCCACCGGGCAACATTCATTCTTTGAAACTGCAGGCGATACCTTGGAAGAGAACATAAAGACTTTCAGGAAGGTGACGTGCTCTGCGTCCTCAAGGACAATGATCTCCCTGTGTTGCTCCGCAAACAGAGGGATTACTATACCTTTGTGGGAGAAGCATTTGTCGTTGATCTGGACCTGGGGAAGTCAGCACAGGATAGCTCATCCGGTTTGAAATGGTTTGAGCTGCGATAGAGGTGCTGCAGATCTACTGATAGGGCTAGAGCTGAGCAGGTCAAACAGTCACGAGAATCAGTAAGCAGGAATGTTCCATTTAGGTCTATGAATATCTCACATTTCCCGTTCATGGTTGTTTTATAACTTTTTTTAAATTGAGCCGCCTCATCAATCACAGTTCGCTCTTAATAACTCTATATTTAACCTAACCCCATTGTTTCTCTCCGGCAAGACATATTCATCAACGGCCAGGGGCAGCCCGTTCACTCGTTCCATCCGACCAGCCCAACATCATCATCCACCGCGAAGAGATTGTCCTGCTTCCCTAGGTACTTTTGGAAACGGCCATCACTTAAAATTAGAAACTGGGAACTATACTTGAACTTTACGGCAGTTCACTGCACTGGGATTGTTTATTATTGCGTTCTTTAATATTGCGCCCAATTACTCCTCTTGAAGACAAAGGAATAACAACAATACTTGAACTATTGGCGCCTAGGACCAGTAGCATATTAGCTTCCTAGCTCTTAGCTATTCTGATCCAACTCAGCCAAGTCCCCTTGTCCGCAGGCTTCAATTCTAGACAGTCTGTTCCTTCGCGTTAGCCTGCTTTGCCTGAGAAGTATTCTCAATCTCAAGACCCGAAGGGTGAGCCGCACTCTCAACTGCAGCCTTTTCCTCCAGCATATCTCCACCCTTGGCAGCATGAGAAGCACCACCAAACAGAGTATCAATCTCCTCCAGAGGGACCTGCTTCGTCTCGGGGATGAAGAAGTAGACGTAAGCCGCGAGGCAAAAGTTGATGGCCATGAAGAAGAAGAGACACTTGAGTCCCTCCCGACGGAAAAAGGTAGGGAAGAATTGTTGGAAGATGGTGTTGGCCACGTTTTGCATCTGAGAACACATTCCCACGGCCTGGGCTCGGATGTTCATGGAAAACACCTCTGCAGTCCACATCCATACCGTGGCTCCCCAAGAGGGCTTGTAGAAGAAGGCAAAGAGGAAGAAGAGGAAGACGATAGCGATTCCCACAGACTCGGACTTGACGTTGCCCTCAAAGGTTGGCGTCTCCAGACCGACGACCGCGACGATGAGCATGCAGACTCCCATGCCCACGGCTCCGACCATGAGCAGCCAACGACGACCGTAACGATCAGAAGTCCACATGGCGTTGAGGGTAAAGATGATTCCAAACGTAGCGTTGAGGGCGTTGATAAGGTTGATCTTCTTCTTGTCTGACCACACATTCTTGTAAATAGTCGTAGAGTAAGAGTTGAGAGTGCCTTGTCCAGAGAGCTGCTGGCCAATGTTGAGGAGGAAGGCGAGGATGATACGCTTTCGAACTGAGGGATCCTTGAAGAGAGCGGAATACGAAATTCCACTGATGGCCTCCTTTTCGTACTCAATAGCACCACGGATAGCCAACAGTTCCTCCTCAACCTCTTGCTCAGTCTCTCGAATTCTGGTAAGCGCAGCCCTAGCAGCCTCAACATTTCCATTCTTCTGGATATGCCAACGGGGAGTCTCGGGGATCCAGAGGACAGAAAGGCAGACAATAGAAGGGACCAGAATCTGGAAGATGACAACCATCTTCCAATCCCACTGACCCATGCCCTCACGATTATTGGAGCAAGCATAGTTAATCCAGTAAGCAATGAAGGATCCAACTGAGTAGTTCATCTGCCAGATGGTCATGACTTTTCCTCGAATGTTGGCCGGAGCGACTTCTCCGATGTAGACAGGAGCCGCAGTAAGAGCAAGACCCTGGCCGATACCAATGAGAACACGACCGGCAATAAAGACTCCAATCTGGTGGTGTGGAGTAAAGGTCTGCATGAAGGTCGCTATTATGGTGATGAAACAGCCGATGAACATGCCCCAGCGACGTCCCATGTAGTCGGCTAGGGGACCGCCCATGAAGAAGCCAGAGATGATGGCTCCGATTGTGTAGCTTGTGTTGACTTGAAAGCAGACTGTTAGCTATCGAGACATCGCCAGCGGGTTGGAGGGCGAACTTACTCAACCCAAGCATGTAAGTATCCTCCACCGGGTCCATGTTAACCCACTCGAACCAGTTATCTGAACCCTGGAGCGAGTTGAAAACTGAAGCATCGTAGCCTGCATACTACGGTCAGTATGAATATTAACGAGACGAAGAACAAATGCTCTTACCATAGAGCACCATGCAAAGTGCAGCCACCATGGCACAATACCTAATCCCCCAAGTCAGCCATAGTTATCCAGAAGCCGTCATGGTAAGACCCACCAGTTATACAGCTTTTTCGAAGCCATTTTGATAAGAATCTCACTTATCCGTCCTCTGCAGCAAAGGGGGATCTCCTGATCAGTGCAGATGAGAAGGAAGGAAAAAAGAATGGGGAGAAAGAACCCTGAGAAGTCGAGATTGATAAGACCACTTTGAAAAGTGGACAAAAGCCCATTAAGCATGGACCCTTTTTATCCACAGATCTGCGACTTCGCTAGGAGAGGAGTCTAAGCTCGGGTAGACGGCTCTCACAGGGGGGGAAACAAGGTCAGCCACCAATGGTATTTAGACAAGAGGAGCTCCGATGTCGTTCCAACATGACGCCCAATGCGACATTCGCAAGGACTCGGACCCTAGTCATGGTCTCCTCTTGGCGCGCGGAATGCCTTTGCCGGCGGGTCTTGGTTTTACTGGTTACGGGAATTACCCGGGCTGCAGGTTGCCCAGATCGGCTCATTCTCTCTCTCTCTCTTCCCATGTTCGAGAGATCCTCCATCAATCAGTCAATAAGCATATTTGATTTCCCCCACACAAACATCACATGTAACCTTGAGGTTAAGATGGTGATAATCAGTCAAGTTTAGCCTGAATCCTTCCATATTACCTTGTCCAGGCCAGCTTATGCCACGAATCATGAACATCTTTCGAGTCACAAACCGGCAATGATAACTCACCTTGGCCTCGGATGTAAGCGAGTTGCGCATACTATTGGTGGAACAACTCTACCATGTTTTCGCTCATCTGTAACGTTGGGGGATCGACAGTGGACGCGGGGAAAGCTTGAAAGCTCCTCATTAAAGCATCTGGGGAATATGGGGATGGCATGGAGATGGGCCGACTTTGTGGAGGATAGTGGGACTGCCGAGAGATTGGGTTTCTGATAATGTTATTCGGTTAAAGTCAAACCTTGTTCAACGGGGAAAACTATCCCGAAGGTTGACCAACGAGTTGTGTTATTATAAGAGCTTGGGGAACGTTTACACAAAAGATCTCGGTGAAGAACTGCACCGAAAAGCCAAGATCATCTGACCACCATCAAAAAAGAAAAAAGAATTATACCAAACATGCTGCTAAAGCCTGCAATCGTCCTCGCCTTCCTGGCGTTTGCTGAACTCATCGACGCTGGTGGCCATGCCCCGAAACGTCCCCACCACGAGCCAACTCCCCTCCAACCATACAAAGCATTCCCAACCTCATCCCCTCGCAGAAAGACGTGCTTCGTCAAGCCTGGCAAGAAAGGTGGTGACGATTCATCCAAGATCCTACATGCTTTTAAGAAGTGTAACAATGGCGGTACTGTGGTTCTTGACCAGGAGTACACCATCTGCACTCAGCTGGATTTGAGATTCCTCAAGCATGTTGATATTGCTTTGACTGGAACTGTCAAGTTCTGTGATGATGTTGAGCGTTGGCTTCCTAGAACTTTTCAGTTTCCTTTCCAGGATGGCTCTTCTTGGTGGTTGTTTGGTGGCGAGGATATTAACCTCTATGGAGCTGGCACTGGAACCATCGATGGTAACGGCCAAGCTTGGTACGATGCCCACGCTGCAGACAGCAAAGTCAAACGACCTCTTCTCTTTGTGACGGATGGTTGGAAGGGTGGTTCAATCACTGGTCTTAAACTTCGACAGTCTCCCAACGTAAGTTATCTATTACCTTTACAGGTAAATGTACTAATGTTTAGCCAGTGGCACAACCTCATCGCCAATAGTTCAGATATTCTCATCTCTGACATTGATATCTTCTCACGTTCAACATCAAAGAATTTCGCCAAGAACCTTGACGGCTGGGATACATACAGATCAGACAACATTGTCATCCAAAACTCGTACATTGACCATGATGACGATTGCGTCTCCTTCAAGCCCAACAGTACCAACATCATCGTCCAAGGCCTCGTCTGCAACTCATCCCACGGCATCTCTGTAGGTTCTCTCGGACAATACCCAGGAGTCTTTGACAATATCGAAAACCTCTACATCTACAACATCTCAATGAGCAACGCAACAGATGGTGCCCGTCTCAAAGTCTGGCCTGGTGCTGATGTCCAGAAGCCTGAAGGATGGATTGGTGGTGGTGGTGAAGGACGTGTACGAAACGTTACTTACGAGCGTTTCTTCAACGATAACAATGACGGTGCCATCAAGATTGACCAGTGTTACGGTGCTGTCAGCGCTGCTGAGTGTGAAGCCGATCCTTCAAAGGTGATTCTCACAGACATTCTATTCAAGGACTTTTGGGGAACTGTGTCAAAGAAGAATGATCCTGTAGTTGGATCTCTCATCTGCAGTTCTAAAGATGTAAGTTTTTGTTCTCACACTCGACTTCCTTACATGTACTAATGAAACTAGTCGTGCGACAATATCAGGGCTGAGAACGTTGCAGTCACACCTCCGAGTGGTAAGGATGCCAAGTGGGCATGTCGGAATATGGATGAGGAGTTGCTTGATTTGAATGGAGTTGGTTGTATATATGCTTAGAAAGGATTTCGTTTAGCCTTTCTTTATTGAGAAGGTCCAAGGCCAAATCCAGCCATGAACTTCTCTCTGCATTTTCAACTGTCTGGTCTCATTTTACGACCGATAGCGCCAGTTCCCTTCATGGGTGGGCGATAACACAGCCACTCACACCCAGTCCAACTGCTAAGCAACAGTCTTCTCGTGACACTCAATTCTACATGGTGCGTTAGCGCGAACTCAAAGAGGCATGTTGAAAGAACTAACCCATAATCTTCACGAAGCACTCGCATCAGTGGCTCGTTGATGCTCTTGTTCATCGGTGCAAGAATTCCTCTCTCGGAAATGGTGCCATCAAGGACCAGTTTGACGGCTATCAACCAATAATATTAGCATCTCACACTACCACTCATGAGCACAGTAAACTTACCAACTGCACAAGGCGTGCCGACTAGACGTGTCATAGCAAAATATTTCTTTGGGTCGCCATTCTCGCACAGCGTCGATGTGCGTGTCTCACGCCGGCCATCCTGGTGCTCGATGATGAACTTGTGCTGAAGCATAACCATGTCACGCTCCCCCTGCTCGTACTGCATCTTCTGCTCGAGTGTCGCGCAGAGTGTATCAAGAGGGTTGCCCCTAGGTGTGATAGGCTCCTCTGAGAATAGGCCGAGCCATTGTAGCCCGCTGAGGATACGCTGCTCTTCATCAGGCGAATCGAACTTAGCCTTAGAGAGGATTCTGGCTTTGAGATCAGCAGAGTCTGCCGATGCTGCGCCGACAATGACCTTAGTTGCCTCTTTCCATGTAATGGGCTTGGTTAGCGCCTCGACCGCCGTGTCTTCAAGAAAGCCGAGATCTACAAGCACGCGTATGAATTGTGGGAAACCTTGATACCGTAGGGTGCCGCGCACGATCTTCTCGTCCTCAGGGATGTTGTAACGCTCCTTGTAAGGCGTCGAATCTCGGTTGGGGTATGCCACGAAAGCATAGCCTGGGTAGATAAAGTAGGGCTTTGCGGTTCCCATCAGGTCCTTGCCTGTCACCTCCACTACCTTACCATCTTGCCACCACTTGCCCGCATTGCGTAGCGCTAGCAACACACCGCGCGATGACCAGGAGAACTTGTATCCGAGCGGGTTATCCGAGTTTTCGGCCGCTGGCAAACCGCCACAGTAACTTTCAAATGAAAGGATTTTGCCGCCCTCTCTGTGCACATCGTCGATGGTCTTGACGGCTATATCGCGCCTCCACAGATGTTTCCTTCCGTTACAGTTATGGGAAAGACTGCGATTTCCATGAAGCCTGATGGAAGCTGTCTTTTTTATGCATTGGCTGATCAAATCTTCCATGATCCCAATCAGGCTGACAATATCCGGGAGGCTATCGTCAACTTCATGGCCAGCAACAGAGATGTCTTCAAAGCCATGTTGCCACTCAATGATATTCATCCCAGTCAAGGCCAAGATGACTCTTTGGATTGGGACGAAAATGCTCGGCTAGAGAAATATCTACTCTTGCTAATCAGGAAAGGGGTCTGGGGAGGAGAGCCTGAGATTCTCGCCGCGGCACAGCACTTCAGAGCAGCCATCACGGTTCACCAAGAGAATGGGAATTTCCTCAAGTACAACGAGTACGGTGGTGGCGATGGTGATACAGCCCATATTAGGTATTCGAGGCAATATAACCACTATTATTCTGTCAAAGGCACCGAACAAGTCCTTCTCGACAATCCGAATGTCACTACGAATGTGGTCGACTCTAAATCTCATTGGAGCGACAACAATGACACGTCACCCTCACGCCTCCTCAAGTTTCAGCCATCGATAGAACACACCTCTCGCTCGGAGCTCTCTGGAATGACGAAGGATGGTTATCATCTTTGGTCGGCAGCTCAATCAAAGCGCTTGGTCCAGATGAAATCAAGCGGCTACAGTTGGAAAGAGATCCAAGCAGCCATCCCACACAGAACTCTTGGTGCTTGTCAGAAGCATTGGAGCGAGGTAAGATGGATGAACAAAGAAGCTCGGCAAGCCTGGTGGGAGGTAAGTCAATATAAGAACAAGAACAATCCTTGCAGCTCCATTACAACTCCGTTACTAACAAGCTCAAGAACAAAGAAGATGCCCAACCAAAAAAAGGCTCCAAAAAATGAACAGCCACTGAAGATGAGCTCTTGCTGCAGCTAAGAGATGCTGGCAGTACTTGGACCGCTGTTCTCGAACATCTACCAGGCAGGACACCATCAGCCGTGCAAAAGCGCTGGGATGCAAAACGGGTCAGAAAACCAATGCCAGAGTATGAAGGGCCTTATTTATCGCAGAAGAATTGCCAAGTGCAAGCCGTGGATTCAACATCAGCAGTCAGAAGGGCTCCAAGGAAGCGCTGTGTGACTGCCGTAGAAGAGTCTCCTCCAGCACCACTGCTAGAAGTACAATCGACCCGAGCTGTCCAGGAAATTTCCGAGGCAGAAGTGGCTGCTGATTTGAAGCTTAGTGCAACAACATTCCCACAAGCGGGGAGACGCGACATGAACATTAAGATAACGGCAGTATCGCCTCTGGGCTTGGCATTTGCCCCTGCGGGAAACAGTGCTCATGGACAACATGTAACAAGGAAGGTTTCCACCGCCCGATGGTCGCAGTCTGGCGAACAGCTCCTTTCAAAGATGAAAGCGGCCAGTCATAGCTGGATGGATATCAGCAACGCCTTGCCTAACAATAGAAGCGAGAGGGCTGTCAGTAGTCATTGGAACGAGATGCGAAAGGTTAGTGAAGTCAACTATGCTATACTCATAATCTTACGTGTGCTAGGGCAACGGGGGACCCAAATGGGGGTGGTCAACGGATGACGACCAGCGTTTAACACAGATGAGAGAGTCCGGCACTTCTTGGCAGGAGATCACAAACGCTTTTCCGAACAGAACGCAGGGGGCCATCACAACTCACTGGAAACGTTTGAAAGTAAGTAGGCGATACTGTTCATCACGAGCCTTGAGTCTGACGAATCTTAGACCAGGAAAATAGCCGAAATGTTTCAAGAGGTATGCATGGAGGCTACCGTGTTCATCTTTTCATGCTGATTGCATCTGCAGACGACGGATGGTAGCATTGGTGTAACACTGGCTTCTCAGAATCCTAACCCACACGTTCGTCTGGTTCACGCGAGAAAGAAGATCATCACGCAACGACGCAACAAGACAAGGTGGCGTCACGCCATGAGACATCCCGACCTTGCAGCTTACCGAAAAAAAAGTCGATGCTATGGGTGAATCCAACATCAAACTTCGCCTTCAAGATCGCCTGAAAAACATGGACGAGGTTGACAAGAAAGGGTCCATCGAGCAGGAAAGGAGCTTCTTGGAAAAAAATTTAGTCCATGGACAGAGAGGAATTCTTCCGCCGTTCTACTCGGTAGCTCGCAAGGATGGTATTAGGTACCCCGGTGATGAGGGTCCTGATCCTCAGGTGGAGACTGATCACGAGTCTGTTGAAGGCGAGGCTGATGACCTCACGGAGGCACAGATCTCGAGACCCAAGAGGGGTCGTCACGTGGAACACCGACGCCAGAATGTGAAAGACTCCAGAGCACGAAGACTCATCCGCCAGGCTCTTACCGAGGATCGCAAGATGCAGAGAACAGACTCCAAGGCCTTCATCGATCTGGAGAAGCTTGGAGCAGCACTCGGTCGAAAATGGCCCACCTATCCAGGCTTTCAAAGTGTGGTTGATCAGCTACAGAAAGTTCGAGATGGCAGGGATGCCGGGGTCTCCTTGCTAACACTTGATACTGAGTTTATATCTACCTCTCGACGCATTCTCGAAGTTGCTGTGGGAGAGCTGCATTCCGGTAAAGTCCCGCTTAGCGCAAAAGTTGATCACCAATGCACTACAGAGGAGCTTCTGAAGAAGCCAGACGGTCGACCAATGAGTATCAACGCACAAAGGATAAGCTTTGAGTCTCTGCGAAAGGTTTATGGGTCTACCGGCCAAGAGAGATGTTCTGGGAAAAAGACAGCACGCGAGATCGCCGAGACGCTCCAAAGGGCTGGAGTCACCCAAACATCCATCATTCTTGTTTGGCATACTAGCACGTTTGATCTCACCATCCTCAGAGAACTACTTGAGTCTGCGGGGTATCGCGATATTCTGCCTTCAGAGGAGAATTGCATCCCCGTGATCAAGCACTATCGAGCAGGTTTGCCAACAAGAGACAGATTTGGCAGACCCTTCTCTGCTAGACTTGATCACCCCTTTCCAATACTATTCGCAGAGCATCAGTTGGTTGGGACTAATCACAATGCAGTGCCCGACATTCAAATGCTTCGACTGATGGTACTTCTCCTCGTACAACTCCAAAAATCACCCTCTAAAAGGGATTTGACGGAATTCCCTACAACAACCCAAGAATTTGTCGGGTCTGGTAATCCTCCCTACACTTTCATGGAGAGATGGCTTGGTCTATCGCAACCGAATCTGGGCGACGAGGGCGACAAGGGTGACGAAGAGGAGTATGATGACGATAGGTATGAAGATGAGGATGAGAGTAATGGTGACGATGATGGACAACGACAGGGATGAGGTTTAGGAGGACAACGAGAGAAGGAGGCTGAAGGGTCTACCCCAAGCCAGTGACACGACGGCTTCAGCGAACATGTTGTAGAATAGGAAAGATTTTCTAATCACGCATGGGATGTCATGTTTATGTATTGTCTTGTAACAAAAATGCAAAAAGGAAAGAAAAAAAAAACGAGATCTACTTGAGCTGGGGCCATACCATTAGTTGACACAACAAGGCAGTCAAAGCAAGCTTGCACGATCGGCTCTACCTCCCATGACAGCAGAAGGATTCATCTAGAGCAAGGCTGACAGGCATTGGCAGATCAGTGACGCTATCCCAAATTCAAACGTTAATTGCCATTGAAGATCGTTTCATCAGCCCACATGCCCTTCATCGTTGTATCGAACAGGGATCGATGCCAAGCTCCTGGGCGGGGGAGACTATGGGCTGAGCACAACCTCTTACAAGACCATTTACCATCTCGTCCGACCTTCGCCAGCTACCTATTGAGGAGTTAGTTTGTGTGGCTATGGGGAGGGTCTTTTTGCCCAACAAGAGGGGCAAGGCAGTCACTTGACCATCTCGCTTCTGCAAGGCGGGACGGGCATTCTCTTTGACAGCAGCATTGGGAACAGCCCGCAGAGCAGGCCCGAACCTTGAGGGGATGGTCATCCATTGGAGTAAACCTGCAACACTGGTCTGCATCCTGCAAGGCGACATTACACGTGTTTGTTTTTTATGCGGAACAGACACGACACTGCAGACAGAGTAAGAACTTAGTCTTTTGCTGTGCTTGTACTGTGGCCCAACTCGATTGCAATTGTCATCTTCTACGAAAAAAGTCAAGATGAGGCAGCCGGGCCAGCCAGCCCTACGACGGGCAAGGCAACCAGATCCGGTACAAACAAACGCCTCTTCTCTTCCAATCCCAAAAAAGATCAGCCCTTTTTCAGCCACCAAGCCCAACATGGCGGTGTTGTGGTTTGTTATCGCAGGGATCCATCACAGAGTCAGCCTAGAGAAAGCCTTGTCTCACGAGCTGTAGTGACAACCAATCACAGAGCCGAGATGAGGCACTCACTCTCCATTTTTCCCTGCAAGCTTAATACCAACAAGCTTGTGCCACAAAAAAACGGAACCTTGCCCCCATGGATGCCATGCACATTTTCATCACAAGGCAACCGGGGGTCCCTTTTGAAGGCAACCAGGGTCTGGAAGAAATCGAAAAGCAAAAGAAACAAACTGAACCAATGGCATGTTCATCATGACAACCCAGCAGGAAAAAAAAAAAAAGCCATGTCCCATTTCCACGGGACGACAAACGAACGCCGAATTGCGCAGTGACCATGTCCTGCAAGAAATGAAAGAGTCTCTACGCCACAGACGGCGGCCGCCTTAGGTTCCATGTTAGTGTCTGGTCCTTTTTTTTTTCTCACTGTTGCACTGCCAAAAACGACCCGACGGCGTCGTTTCTCCCTGTGGTCCGAGAGTGTAAAAAAAGAGGTCATTTGGAGATTAGCTTTGTTTTTGTAAGAAATTGGATTATTTTCAGCTCATCAAGCCACCAAAATATCTGGTCCTTTTGTCTCTTTTAAAAAGAAGCTGTCGTGCACTTTTTTTTTAAACAAAGAACTTCCATGACCCTGCTCTTCCCATCATCACACAACCAACAACGATCAAATCCCTGTTCCATTCAGAACATCAAAACGCACTCCTCCGTGACCTCATAGCCACAGTTCAACCTTGCTGCTAGTGGTCGATCACAACCCTTACAAGGCTCCACGACATCATCACTGCTCTATCGCCTCTCGCTCTGAGATCATCATCTCACGGTCCGATCATCCAAAGGCACACTTGCACTTGCACACCCACCACCCACACAC
>NKCJ01000261.1:0-56410 GCA_003947015.1 Fusarium sp. AF-6
TTTTATAAGGGACACGGAGTGAACTTATCTGGCCGCCTTCGTCTCCAAACTCTTGATCCAGAGTTGACCAAGTCTTCAACTTTGGGTCAGAAACGTTTGGAGATTTGAAGTGGGTCTCAAAAGGGGGCCGTCCCCTACTTGGCCGTTGGAAGCGTTGCCAAGAATTTCGAGTTTCTGACCCATCTCATTTTGCGACAACATTTCAACTCTCTGTACCCTGGGTTCGCTCGACCACGACCAGCATGATCACAGGCGACGACCCATAATTTTTCTGGTGGGCAGCCCATCCATAGGGTGATATGTTACAAGGATCATGAAAAAAAAAAAACAATGCCGTATCGACTCAGCAAATTGTCAAGACCTGGTATCCTGGTTAAGACCCGGTGTCCTGATCTTGACATCCAGCTTGGGCTAGTTAGCCAAGGCCTCACGATTGCAGCCACTGCCGCGAAGCGAGTGAGCATCAAGAGCCTTGATAGAGGAGTTAGCAAGGAGGCCTAGACCCACTGGGTGTTGACAATCGCTGAGTCGATACGGTACCAAACTCAAGCCACACGCAAGGCTCCGTAGTTTCTGCCGTGTCGGAAATAATTAAAGGTCTTTTTTTTTTCTCCCTTTGCCGTGTATCTCAGGACGAGGTTCTGGCTCGATGCTGAAGCTTTGTAGCTAGATCATGACGATAAAGCCCACAGACAGGCGAGACGAGACGAAGCTGACGCGAGGCAAGGCGAGGGAAGACCCGCTATCCAACGGTCAGTACGGAGTACATCCAAATGGATGAAGGGTCTGTGTATGTACCCTGCCCTCGGAGGGCACCGATCTATCCCGGCGACTGGACTGGACAGTCTCACTTTTCCAAAACGACGTCTTTGTCGCGTTCCAACAAGAACCTACCGTCATCATCGGGTCTTGGCGTACTTGCGCATTACCCACATTCTCTAGAGCGCGTCAATCTTAGCGTACCTACCGACGCTAACTTAGCGTGCCTACGCTAAGATTGAGGTACAGTGCCCGGGGAAGGTTTTCGGCGAGCTCTTGGCGTAATGGGTCTCGATGAGGTGGACACCAACATCTGCCCAGGAAGTGATCTGGAGTACCTGGGCAGGTTTCCTGGGTGCCGGCTTTGATACAGTCTGGCGTAGCGACAACCATCCGTTGACATGCTCAAAGCCAGCTTGACGAGCCGACGCTGGAAATAGAGTCAGAGTTGCGGGCCGCACTGAGCGGCCATCAGCTCTGAGAGTGTGTCTCTTTGCGGAACAGGGATGGACGGCGCTCACGTTATGTCACTTCTTTCTCTCCTAGATTACCTACGTGAGCCTTGAATTTGCACTACCGTATCCGTACATTTTTTTTACTATGGTGCAGAGTGCTTCGTGGGTGTGCCCGACACCGAGCCTAGCCTCGACACGAACAAAGCAACACCCCACGTCTGTACTCGCGGAAGCTTGGCGAGCGGGCCGAGCTGTCGTTTGTCCCTGGGCAGTCGCGGCACATTGGTAAGAGGCGCGAAGAAAGATTGAGGGAGGGCATGGGCAGTTCGTCGACGTGGCTTGTCCGGGTGTGCGCCTAAGCCCGGGGTGGACACAATAGAAACAGGGGCCTCTCCTCGGCTTTAGTGACTACCGGCCACGCTCTGCGCCTCCAACGGAAATTCCGGGAGTGTGTGTGTATCCAGGCTGCTAAGGCGGGCGCTGGCGCTAAACATGGGCTCTACTGTAACATCTCTAGCTCTCAAGGGCTCGGAGTCTTTTATTTTTAAGCTCTATGGAAGCTCTAGTCAAGAGGTTCCTTGCCAGCGAGTTCCATTCCAGGAGCTTGTGGGGCCAGGTCTGTTACGCCACGATAAGAGCTACGTATTCTTATATGAAGTCGTCACTAAAGAATGTGTAGCTATTAACATAAGCTAGTCACATTGGGTCCCGGCTGGGCTCCACAAGCTCCTCGACTGCCCAAGAGAAAGAGATGCTCTCTTTTTTCTTCATTGCCCTGAGTTCTCCCAACAAAGTTCAGCATCTCGCCCACTTGAAGCAAGGCGGAGCGATACACGCGGTGCAGGGTTGCTTTTCCCGTGTGGGGGCTCCTCACGGATCTCTTGTCCCTCTGTTCCAGTGCGAGGTCACAGGCCCCTTTCCGTCTGTCGGGTCCGCTCTCTCCTCACCTTCTCGCCATCCAGATGCGTATCTCGCAGGTCAAATCTCCTTCGCACGAGCCAGCGCCACGTAGGTTGTTCTCAGCCCGGGTTACGTCGCTCGGCTATGCTTCCCCTAGAGCCAGCCCGCCCGCCTGTCACAGCCCTGTCGAGCCAAGTCCCGTGCTCTTGCCGACCTCTCGGATAACACTTCCAGAGTTCTTAACGGATTATTAAGCAAAGATCGCCATTTATTTACACACACGGCTCGACACAGTTGGCCATGGAGATTTTCTGGCCCATGCCAAAGCCTTCATTCACTCTCTGCCATTGTAAACGAGTCGCTTAATTCGATTCGGCAGACAGTCGCTTACTGGACTCTTTTGATGATGCAAAAATAAAGATACCCCTAACTAATGAATGTGCTTGAGTAAACTCTATTTGGACCGTTGACAAGGAACCCGATTGCAAGCAATCGGCTCAGGGGGCTTGTTCGCAGGCGAATGACGTGCAATACTCGCTAGGTCCTTGGCCGAGTAATGACCTGTGCCTGCTCGGAAAGTTGTCAGGGGTGCATTTTGCTGACCGCCAGGTCACTGAACGGCGAGAGTTAGAAACCACTCGATGGGTTTCCAGGCCACCGAGCCTCTGAGTTTCGCGGGCAATTTGAGACAAGAGGGCCGATCATTGGTTGATTTTCTTTCTTCTTTTTTTCGTGTGCCTCATCGGCGTGTCTCTTGGGAAGTTCAGCCGCTCCGCTTGTCTTAGCCCTGGCGCCCGAGCCACAACCAACACAATGGATAGGCCGGGGTGTAATTGGCTCGAGCTTCGTTGTCGAAGTTGTCGTCGTCGTCGAAGTTGCCGTCGTCGCACATCAGCGACCAGCGATCGCCGCGGAACACCTTTAGCGGCGCGTCCCTAAGCGAGGGTGTGCCACGCTGCAAAGTCCTGCACCGTCACCGAAACGTTGGGAGATCTACCACCTCGTGCTAGGACCAATTGTCTGACGCAGGGGTGGTCAGAAGCAAAAAGAAAAATACGTACGGAGGTACTCCGTACTCGTAACAAGACGAGAATTTTGGAATGGATGACAGCGGGGATGGAGGAGACATGAATTGCGACTGCGCAATGGATGTTAGGGGGGTGCGAATATTCGAGTCGCTAACCGTAGGGGCGTGCGGGGATTTTGTCGAGGGGTGCGAAGGCGAATTTTGGTCGACGCTTTTCGACTGGTACTGACAGACAACTAGACCAGTCTAGCTTGCCCAAGCAAAGAGATCCCCCAGATTTAGTTATCCGACTGAATCCCAATGACAACCTACCTGGAACCCCCTGGTTGCGCCGCAGCTTGGAGGTTGCCTTGTGTCTCGACTGACATTGGTGTCGCTGAAGACAAGGCGAACAAACGTAAAAATACTGGTAGTCGTCTCGATATAAGGCCGTCATATCCTGCTCGCATTTTCTATGTCTCTCAGGTCTTAGGAACCACAGGCAAACGGAATTCAAGCGTTCCATCTCTCGAGCATTGCTCAGTTCCTCTCCCTTCATTCAGTCAGACCTCTGTCATCCCACTCTTCCAAGTCTTGCCCATTCCCAAACCTTCCCAAGCTTTTTTGGATACTCCATTTGGCCTTTCGAATCGAATACGACCTATTGGACTCTCTGTTCTAAAAGACAATATTAACTGCCCCTCATGGTTGTCGACTCAGCTTCCACTGATGCCGGTGGTGTGAATGGCAACTGGCCGTCAGTCCATTCCTCTTGGCAAGACCAAATCTTGTCTCATATTAACTCATATGTACCTAGTCACGTCGGAAACTTCTCGATGCTCCTGCCATTCCTCCATGACACGTCCTCGTTCTCTGATCGTCAAGTCCAAATTGCCAACGCTGGCACCACCAACGCGCCGACCCCCGCAGAGGGCCACGAACCTACACCCAGCCGTCCCAACGCTGATACGACCGATCATACCGAGGCGAAGAAGAATGGAAAGCGTGTTGACGAGTGATTGTATCTAGAGTATACTCCAGGCGAGCCATGGTTCAAAGATCTGAGTGTCAATGTCGGGGGGTGGGAACAAACGTGGCAAGCCAGAACGGCTGGAGACACTTGAGTTTATACCAATGGCTACATTTTTACTTTCATCTAATTCTGACCCCGTGAGATCTGTGACACCCGGCTCTAATAGTCACGGCCGGGGGCGCGATTGAGAAATGGTGCTGCGAACATCGGTTGGGGGTATGTAGACGTGGTGACTTCTTGCTGCTGAAGGGGGATGAAGGAACAGTGGCAACGAAAACAGCAAAGAGAATACACTTTAGAAAGTGAGGATACAAGAGGAGAGAACATGTTATGTTTAGAAAAGGAGAAAAAAAGAAAGAGCGGATGCAGAGAGTGAGAAAGCCGGCATTCGCCTTCACGAGAATGCTGGTCTTGGCAGCTTTGTTTGTCACCGTATGAGGGGAACTCAAAGAGCTTTTCAAGAACCTTCAAGTCAAGATATACAGGGAAATTCCATACCTGTCTTGGACGGAGCGGAGCTGACGCCGGAAGGTTGGTGTTGGTGCTGGCTCTCAAAAGGGGGGTTCCGGCGGATGGACGCATCCATGAAGAGATGGATGGATCCTTCTTTTTCTTTGCCAAGGCCCACACTTCAGGCGGCCGCAGGTACAGGAGCTGCCACGCGCCGTTACGATCTCCACGGTCGCTTGCGCTTACATCCGCCCGACTCCAACTTGTAGACTGGATGGGGTGGGGTATGTACTTGAGAGCTAAAACGGTGGGTAGGCTTGGCGCCCGTATGTGTATACGTACCATTGAAGGCATACCTACTTGTGTTGGGAAAACTGCAGAAGGCCCGAGTTCAACCTTTCATAGAGCACCGGCAGCTTGGCTCCCAGATTACCGACATTATTGGGTGATACGTAGGCCACGCTGATGGTACTTCGGCAGGCGGCGCATCTCGAACCCCCTTGTAAGCAATCCGAGGTTTGAGCATCTATCGCGACCCAACTCCCCTCATTATGTATTGGCGTTCACACCATTTTGAAGATGGGGGGATGGGAGAGACAGGAAATACATGGGAGACACGGGAGATATAGGTTAGGGTTACATGGGAGATATGGGAGATATAGGTTAGGTTACATGGGAGACATGGGAGACATGGGAGACATGGGAGACAGACAGGGAAGAGATGGGAGACTGGGAATACATCCATATCTGCCGACTGGATGTGATGTCAAGAAAAGGTGACAGCCCCACTCCAGCTGCCCCGACCAACCTCATGGGGAAAACGGCATGCGAGAGAGTCTGTTCCGGTTCAATCACAGTGCAATCACAGGTCAGGAAATAGATCAATCAATCAATTTTGAAGGTCCCCTGACTTGTCGAGTGAGGCATGGAGCCTGAAGGTTTTCCCCCACGCTGGCATAGAGACCGAGCCACCTACTTGGTAGATGCATCTTGTTTGATCGCTACGGCCAATTGTTTCGGATAGGAGAACGAGGGAAGCAACTCCTGACTACATACATCCCACGACCTTTTCTCCCGGGGACACTGCACCGCCGGTAGTAAGCGAGCGCGTGCAGCAGAGCAAAGACGGACACTTGCGCCCGCCCTACCCCTTGTGCTGGGCTCCAGGCGAGCTCTTCAACCAATCTCAATACAGGCAGGTGTGCATCGCAAGCAACTCCATTGAGTAATAGCTACGTGAATGGATGGGTTGTTAATTCCTTTTTTCCACTTTTTTGTACCTAAATTTGTTTCTTGCATCACACATTTGTGATTTCACCGAGCAGACCTTGAGCAGACTTGCAACTGCATGACCGTCGATCTTTGGGCACACCTGACAAGGAGAGACGTTTCACACCCGAAAGTTGGAGTCTTGGAGAAGGATGTGACACACGACATTGGACAATTACTTCCGGACACCCGAAAATTTTTCTACAGTAACCGAGGCATTCGCGACCTGCCGTCATTCGTCAACCCGTTTCGATTCTTCAGTCGATCGCGGAATCATCAAGCTGGGGCGGAGAGCCTCAATTGCCAAGCTAAGCGTAGATCTACGCTGTGAGCTCCACTCAATGCCAGTCTGCTGGTACGAACACTAGCAATTTATCCCATGATCCTTGCCAAGGTGTGATTATGCTCCTGGTATGAATTATCATTTTGGGCAAGAATATGTTTGTGCCGCGCATCTCACCGGAACAATGGCCATATGCGAAGAACACATCTGTGTATTTCCTTCTCCCGCCTCTAACGGTCACCCGCCGACCAAGATCTTTCGACCCCCAGTGCTCTCGCTTTAGGCCCGATTAATTGACAGTCAGCCTAACATATTTGCCGACAGACAGCTTCCCCGCTAATGACACAAAGCTAGCAATGACACCCGCGCGAGGGGGCTCGGTGTGTCCAAGAACCGACTTCGATTCATCGGTACTACAGCTTGGCCTGGCGGCGCCACCGCCCGTTTTTCCCATGCATACTTTCTAATCCGGGGCCCGCCTTGGAAACCCACGATGCTGGCGGGTGGAGTGTTCGACTTGTGCGCAAGATTCAGTGGCTCATGCAGCTGCAGGGTTGGGTGCTTATGCTTTCTCACTGAACCGGGGACCTCAAAGGTTGCCTTAATATGGATCACTTTTTTCACTGTAAATGCGGCGATCGGGCGGACAATCCATGATAAAGAGTAATATAAAAGCTTTTGTCTGCTGCTCACCCCTCAGTGTGTTTTGCAAGAGACAGAAACAACTGAAAATTGAACCCTTCTACTACTCAAGCCTTGCGGGTTCTATGGCTTTGTTATCCTGAGCTCTCATACGTTTTACATATCTCTTGGGCATTCGCAGATTGCCCTCCTCTCCCAGATTCTACCTTCATCTTTGGACTTGCTGTCTTGCGGGACAACCTGAATTGCCTCACATGGACCCCAAGCCAGCTTCTACTGAAGTGGACTGTAAGAGTGAAGAGGATATGCTGTTAGTTCATGTCACAAGATCAAAGCTTATCTCCTGTTAACCCTTGTATAGTCGTCTCGACGAATCCTCTGTGCTAACACAATTCGTCTACGACACCTCTTCCTTCTCGGATCGCCTGGTCCAACTCGCTGCTGTTGATACAGCCACCGAGCCGACCAGTGCAAAGAACCCACGAGCTCGCCTCTGACCTCATTGAAGAGCGATTCTACCGATGGAGATGGGGATATTGAGCCTATGGGGAACCCATTCTATCCTGAGCATCTTCTAGTCGAGGAGCGACAAATGGGCTGGCGTTTCAAGGTGCGGAGAGAAAAAGTGAAGATGTGCAGGTTGTGAGCGCACGTGAGTTTGTAAATTTAGACAACTCCTTGCTTTCTTGCAAAAAAATAATTTGATCATCCGGCAGCTACCAAAATGGCAAGGGTGCCTTCTTTCTGTTACTGTATGCGGTTAAGCTGTGAATGAAGAAAACTGGTCTCCCGGGGCCGTGTGTGAAGGTTGCTGTGTGTCATCTGCCACTTGATTCGACCAAGCCTCAGTGGCGTCCTACATGCATTCAGCCAAATCCGTATCCTGAGTTTCCCAAAGGAGTTGGGTTTGTGCCCCGTCAACTCATAAATGTGATACGTTCCCGAGGGCCAGGTTCGCCCTCCACGCAAACGGCCTCATCTCCAAACATGCAACCAATCCAAGTCCGCCCGCCCACACCCTGACACGGGTGTATCAAGGTGAACCCCGTTTCTTGTTTGCTGGGAGGGGAGAAAAAATATTTCTTCTCATTTAGCTGAGGAATTGTTTCATCTTTGTGTTTTTCAGTGAGCCGGGTACTGGCTTGGTGATTCTGGAATGTCTGGCGATTGAGTCGCACCCATACAAGTCAAGAGATGGATCAGACGCCGGACGGCGGGTAATAAGGTTCATGTCTTCGTCCTGGTGCATGTATGTAAATCTGACAGCGAGCGTGGGGGGGCATGGGACCTCTCCATCTCAGAGTTGGAGCTCTCCAAGGAACAGGGGTACATACGCCAAGCCAGGATGACCGTTTCGAACGGCAATTCAACGGATGTCAAGACCGGCAGCAGCACAACCACGTTTGAGGCCCACGATCACGCAGCGTGGTCCACGAACATGGCGCCAGCCACGCTGATGCTTGGCGTACGAAAGGCACCACTGAGAACAGCTGAATCGCATTCAGCGCTCAGACTGGTCAGTTTCCTGTTCCTCTCACCTTGTCGCAGCCGAGGGGAGACCCCGATTGAGAGCTGCATGCGCCATGCAGAGACAGGGGTGATCTCGATCTGTCTAGAAAATAATGACAGGTCATAAAATCCACATCTTGGCCGTTGAGGTATCCACCAGGCCCGCCCGGGTTCGCCGATCGCAACTCGCCTCGAATGTTCCCGCATCTCACCCATCATTTTGCGTGTCTGATGATCTGAGATGCTAGGTCATAATGAGTGCTCATATATAACATCTGCAAAGACACATGGGCGGCTCCTGCGGGAAATTTAATTGAGACCGCTTGAACGAGCCATGTTGATTCCCCCCTCATCTCACCATGACTGGATCCGAGGCGCTCATGAAGTCGAGCTCTCAAATACTTGGCTCTATCTGTTTTCTCAAGCCTGGAAGTCTCATGAGATGAATATATGTACGTAGACGTACACAACGTCAATGTAAGATGCCACTATGCAGGCGTCTCACCCCAGTGTGTGCTCTCAGATCTAGTACCTCATCCCAGGATTTGGCCTCCATGTCTAAGACCCGCCCGTTCCCTTAGACATCTCACATCAAAGAATCGGAACTTGATGTATCATTTCTGACACCGCGTGCTAGGAACCCAACTGCCCCAGTTCGTCTTTCCGGGCTCCACAATTCCCGAGTTGCCTTGGACCAGGCTGGTGATGCATCGTGTGTAAGCCGCCTTGTAGCACATCCACAAGCGTGGAGTGAGGAGGCTTGTCCCTCCCCTCGCTAGGAGCTTGTGTGATCTGTCACCTCCCGTTTATACACTAGGCATTCTTCGGGGAGTGGTTCATCGTCTTTTGGTTCCGTGATGCACAGCCTAGCCGAATTCTCCCTCGTCCCAAGGTTTGCCTTATTATCTTTGGTTGCCTTCATCTATTCGGACATCCCAACCAAAGGGCACGGTATTGATGTATCGCTATAAAGACCTGCATCTGCTCCATTTAGCAGACTCAACTACCCTCGTTCCCACATCGCACCAGAAGAAGATTTTCGTTTCAGCGATTACTTCTAGTGGCCTATACCCATCATCCTACGGCTCGACTCCATGTGCAGTCATCCGTCTGCCTCTAGCTTGATCTCGAATTTGACGGCTACCTTGCGGCACTTGGTCGCACTGGAACTACCTTTCCAGTACCCAACCGCCTTTTGCTCTTATTTCTTGGGCCCCAATACATTCAAGATGGACCTAGCTGGCCCGCCCCCCACTGTGTAAGTCGTTCAGTCTGGCCATGTGGATTGGTACTGACAGTCTTCAGTCCCGCGCATGATTGTTCGATGCTTGCTCTCTTCATCTACGACACTTCATCAGTACAAGACCGCCTGATCCAGGGCGCTATCATGGCTAGTACAGCAACAGGCGTACAAAGAGTCTCCCAGGCCAAGCCTCGAGAGAAAGCCGGGGAGAGATCAGAGGTGTCCAAACTGTAGATTGGGGCCATGATTCTGTGGAGAGAGTCAGAATATGAGATAAGTATCGATATAACGATTTTCTGGGTTCAGTGGAGGTTCTGTCTTGTCTGAGATTATTCCTCCTTCTTCCGAGAATAACATTGTATCACAGAATGAAGAGGTATTGATGAGGGTAGCTCACTTTGCCTTGTTTGGAGTATCAAGTCTTTTGTTTGTCTGTATGTGAGTCAGCGTCATTGTTGCTCTCTTGACTAGGCCGTATCCTACCACCTCGCGTCTTGCCATCAAAGGTCGCCACGTCATTAGGTCCTCAATCTCTCCTGCGGCATTCCGACGATGTGGGTTCCACAATACACTTGAAGCAGCCCTCTGGCTCATTGTAATACATAGTACACCCGTCGTACTAAGCCATGGATGCTTTCCCCGCCAGTTCTAACAGGAGGATATCGCTACCGGTTAGGAGGTATTGTCCAATACCCCGGTAGATATCCTGGAACAGATCTTTCACAAAACCTTGTCTTACAAAGTATCCGATGTCGTACATCTCTGTCTCTGATTCATAAGGCTATCCGCACCAGTTGGACGCAGCCATCCGAGCGCCTGTAGAACGCGGGGCCCATGCAGAGCCACCGGATATCTCCGAGTCTGACAACCGGACCGGTAGGCGAGAAGCCGACATATGCGTAGGCATGCACTCTTATACATTGGCCTACCTAATCGAGATGATGCCTACGAGGCTGTTACGTGGCTTGGCGCACAAGTTGGGTCTCAAGGTGCACCATGGGACAGTTACAACTGGCGCGCGAGAAGCGGAACGACTCCGCAGGCCAGAGCCTCATCTTTCATGCCGATGGAAGGCTCTGTACCTGCTTGACTCCGCTCGAGTGGTTCGGCTGAGAGCTCGGGACGGACTGTCTACCGGCTTCCGGGGCGTTCATTGAGCCGAAGTCACACAGGAGTAACAGTCCTACTAGACGGCCACAAAACTGTAAAATGCATTGCGTCCCAATCAAGATGCGAAATTATTCCTGGGAAAGAGAGTTCATGCATGTTAGATCCGATTGGATGGGGGCACCGTTTCATCACACGCATCTGCCAGAAGTGAGTGGTTCAAACAATTTCCCTGACCCTGGCACTGACCTGCCACATAACCCATAGATGTATTACATAGGCAAGTTATTGTATTGATAGCCTACATCCTATCCAGACGCACGTTATGCTGTTTAGGATGTTAATGGTCTTTACACTCATGCCAGCCATTCATGCAATCGCGTGATGTAGGCTTCAACTCTAAGCATGCCCAAGGTTTATTCCCCCAACAGGACATATAAAGGCCAGCTGCCCCAAAATTCCCACTTGACTTGTATCTTCCAACAGCATCATCTCCGGCAATCCCTCGAGTTATACCAACCATGGTAAATCGCCCACCCCCAGCCTACGAAGAAGTGGTCACCCGTCGAGTCGACCGACATTACTTGACTTGTACGCGGCCAAATAATGAAGAATCCCTCAAACCCTCCAGGAAGCATCGAGTTGATACTTTTGCCGTGAGATGCTGGATTGCTAGCAATGGTGGTACCACTGCCGCGGTCGGCCCTTGGTGGATGAAGAGGAAAAAACCCACAACTTGGGAGGTGTTCAAGCCAACTCCAGACCAAATCACAAAGCCAACCCGAAGTACGAAGGAAAAGCTGATCCAAGCACTCCGTAGCCTACTCAGTCGGCGCACCGCATCCATTTTCGCGATGAACGGAACGCCTATACAGCCAGGCGAGATTGAGTATATCATCGACACAGCAAAAGGCGAGCACGACTGGACTAAGAAAGGGGGTTGGAGGGTGACGGTCATAGCATACACCTATGCCAAGCACGTGGGATGCTCCCGGTGGATATTAACATGCCTTATGTTCCTTGAAGACCTACCATCCCTATTTCAAGCGGGCGGTATCCCATGGAAGGATGCCATGGTACATAACACGGAGGTCCGCTTCGAAGAGGACCCACTCCCAAACGGCGGGTGGAACTGGGTGCGATCGTCTTCCTGTTCATCAACATCTGCATCTGGGCAAAGGTGGAAAACCCGGGTTGATGAAAGACACTGGAAGCAATCATCCCTTGAACTAGATTTCCGGTATCGCCTCTCTGCCGAGACACTCAAAAGGTAAAGCACCCCCCCCCCTTTTTTTTTTTTTTTTTCATCTCTAGGCCCCCCTCCATACTAAGACTTAAACTGACTTGTTATGTACCAAAGGGTTCATATATATCAGAAGACGGGACCCGGGAAGTATAAAACGGTCATGATATATGACCTCGATACGGTCTATGCGAACGACATTTCGGGACAGCGAGTGGAGGTCTGGAATGATGGTCTTACCGAGATGTTTGCCGAATTCATACGCCCTCTGATGCCCTATGACCCGTATCCAGAGACTAAGCACGATGTGTCATATGAAATGGTCGAGAAGAAAGGAGAGCGGTGAATGAAGGACCTGCCTTGCCCCTGACAGACAATTAGGTCATATCTGAGAACATGGGGTGAGGAAAAACAAGATCGAAGCCCCAATTACTAATTCATTCACCTTTCTCAATGCAATTTCTCCTTTTCACTCTCTAAAGGGGCAATTTCAGGCCCAGCTGATCCTGAAATACAAGTCAAGCCAAGCGATTAAACGAAGCAAACGCCGCTCCCTAGTTGTAAGCCCATGACGCGGCTACCTACACTCTGTTGAGCCTTATAGTTGCTAGTATTACACATATTCACTTCCTTTTCTCCCGGCACGCCCCTTTCTGAGGCTGAAGGGCAACCCGCGGTGAATGTGACCGTGGATCATCATCCGCGTTCAAGAAACGAACTCCTGGTATCCTGTAGCACGCTTGGCAACAACAACCTTTGCTTGTACAGCTCATCACCCAATGTTCTTTCATCTTCTGACATCCCCAAGATTCTCCTAGTGACTACGTTTCAGGTGTTCTGCTTGTTGAGTGTTGAGTCAACCGTTGCAGACGAGGCGTGTTCTTGTCACACTCATCTGCCAGCCACGAGGGTCAAGAAATGAACGACACCAGAACGTTAGAGGCTATTATTTAACTCATCATAAACATAGTAAATAATTTTATATAAAATATATAATAATATTCCAATATTATAAATACCTTAGAGTTTGTTTATTAATTTTAATTTTATTATCTTATATCTTTAGAGGAGGATATGGTAAGATATTAGCACTGGTGTCTCGTTTTTTTCTTGATCAACGTGCCAGCATGGATGGTCACGGCGGTCTTGTGGGCTGGCATCTTCTCCAGATGCATCAGAAGGGCTACATACTTGGCATTTGCAAGACCTCGCTTCTTGTCCCTCAGAACCAGTTAACGGAGTTAGTTTCACAGTTGCCAATGAGGCCATGGGGTGTGAATGCGCTGGGCAAAAGCTCTGGTTAGTCTTGGGAAGTTGAACATCTAAGAATCCGTGTCTCGATGCCCTTCTGATGGGTATTGTCGTATCTAAATAGGAACTACTGCACATATTAACCAATAGGTAACCTTTCATCCCGTGTCCCGTCTAGAGGTTAACTCTTAATATAACTCCCCGCAGTCGTACAGCCATGACCCTATGAAGTAAAAATAGTCGCTAAAGCCATTATTGCTTCTGATTTAGTGTGTTTCTATAAGACCGACAAGTAATAGACTTAAGCCACCTTCCCCGAAAACCTACCTTACCCTTCACCATTCCCTCCCATACGCTGCCAGACTCAGAGACTGACTTCTTATTTCAGATTGCCTATTGGATACTCTGCTTGGCCGGGGGTTATTCGAAAGGCAAACGCTTTAAGACAAGAGTCAACTACATGGCCCGCGAACCATAAGTTTTAAATTGACAATATCGAGTAGTTGCCATGGAGCAAGGTGCAGAAGGACCCAACCCAACATGGCAGCATCACCCACATCCTCTGTGACTCTACGGAATCAAGCGACAACCTCCCTCATTCGCAGGCTCACTGTGCGACCAGTGACTCCTAGTTTTCCGTGGGATTGCGGGAGAGGGAGTCAAGGTAATGCCACTTGAATGCAAGATTTCAGTTTGCAATGTCTGGTGAGCTCTGACTTGTCCTGACGCCACCCGACAGTTCAAACGCCAGCCTGCAATGCCTCTTTCCCTGAGCATAAGAGGGCATATGCTTCCCTTTCATGTCCCTCCTATCTTGGTAGAAGAGCAGACTCCAGCATCATTTCTACCAGTTCCCCCCTCTTTACTTCGTCATCATCTCAGCCCCCTAAACCAGCTTTCATCCCAAGATCAGATCATCCTTCTTACTCCACGGTTTATCTCTACGTCCCAAGCCAGTTATGATGAGTCTCTTCTTATTCTCACTAAAATCAAGATAAGAGATTAACCTATCCTCGTATTATTTTTATATAGTTTTAGATAGTGCTTTGATAGTAGGGATGTACACGTTCTGGCGGTCCCAGCGCAAGCAACAAGATATCCAGTATATCGGCTCGGTCATTTTGTTTCCCTCCAAGGCAAGCCATTGTGAGTAAATTCTAATTCTTAGTTATTATTTTTAGAGGATGGTAGCTGTCTGCCAACATCTTCGGAGCACACGAAACGGAAATCTTCATGTTCTCTAAGAGTCAGCCAGGGATGAGCGACAGTTCATCGTCGCGGACGAGGCCAATCGTGGGCGTTTGCATGAAGACCGTCACGTCGCTTCATCTCAAGGCCAACTCACAGGAGAAATGCCATGCGCGAGCACACGCTGCGAAGTAAGGGGTTCGACAATACCATTGTTCGTATGTATCAATAGGACTGCCTAAAAGGGACTGGAACTCAAGAGGTCGGATCATCTAACAAGGTTTTCCACAAAGCTTTTCAAAAGATGACAGTCATCAAAGCAAACCACTGGCATGGTTTCTCCGTGAGGCGGCCTCGTCACCGTTTGCGGGAGGCTCCCACACCGCTTCTCACACCTGGGACTCTCTTCTCTCTTGGGACGTACGTCATATGTCCGGACAGTCACGGGCTTGGTTCGGTGGCGTATCAACCAATCACAAGCTTATGGAACACCGCAACATCATGTGCCCTTTCAAACCGGATGGAGGATAATTTGATGAGTTGAGCGTTCAGAAAATACATTATTTCAGCTATAGCCTTTGCTTATCAGCTGGAGGGTCTCGAGCAGCTGAATGTAAGCTGGCACTTGACCACGTGCTGGCATGGGTCTTGAATCAAGTCTCGGTATCCGGCTATCATGTATTTAAGAAGAGAGAAGGTCGTGTGGGAGTATCTCATTTTCTCGTCTAGATATGTGGACGCTTGCTCAAGCATAGGTAGCCTCGAAGTGGTGCAAGATTAGGTACGACGACGATAAACCTCTTTTAGCAACCTCTAAGAGAGGTAAAGAATCAAAAATGTACGGGCAGACATTTTCAGGGACTCGACATACTTACTTTTCTAAACCATCGAGAATGCAAACATCCATGTCATAGGTCTGTGCCCTCGGATAGCAGTGTGTAATGACAGGAATCGGGTGAAAAGGGGGAGCTAGTTTCCGTACTTGTAACTACCTACTGTACTGCATGGCATGAAGTGCAAAGTGGTGTGGGGAAAGCAAAAAAGTCGTGACACCGGGAGGGGGTACGATGGGCAGGCCGATTACCTGCACCCCCGCCTCAATAACAAACCTCCTCGATCTGCCACCGGGATGCCGCCATCGAGATAGGTGTGCCGTGTGGATGGATGTTTGGGGCAGATGCACACGGACCAACTGTACTCGATTCCGTTGCACTGGATGACCGAGGATGGCCGGGATCAAGCCCATCAGAGCCAAGTAAGAATACTGCCAAAGCGCCAAGAAACTAAAAAGGGTATGTAAGCCTCAAGTCTTGGAGGCTTGTCCTTGCCAGAATGTGATGTGCCCGCGCTCCTTGCTGCGAAATCTGCCTATGTACATAGATCCGGCAATGGAGGGAGGGAGGGGGAGGACCTAACGGTCCAGGCAGGACTGTAGTAGATTGGCTAGGCTACCTTATTGGCTCGACCTGGCTTGATGGGGATCCATGGGCGCTAAACAGGTCGCTGACACTGTCGCCGCTAAGCGGACCAAGAGAAGAACATGCACAGGACGCCGGCTGGTAGGCCCGACCATATTGATTTTTTTGGACCCACTTACAGCTGCTCTGGTCGTCGGACTTGACGGGAGGGGATAGTCACATCCCATCCATACACAGCTCGATTACGAAGTATAAAGACATCAAACCCAACCCGTCTGTTATTCTCGATGGCTCATTAGTATCCGCAGTACGCAATTCATTCTTATTCCTCGGTTTCACTACCAAGAGCCATGTCCCTGCCTGAGCCTTGCACAATGTTTGACAGCGGCTTTGACTGGGACTCACTGTTCCTAGACGACTTGCTACAGCCTGCTCCAGACCTTCTTCACGACTCAACATCACCAAGCTCGCAAGGCACCAAGAGAAGACGTGATGACCCTGAAGAGGGAGACTCTTCGGCACATCTAGTTAACGAAACGAAGAGGTCGAAAGTTCTTTTCAGCTGCCCCTACCGCCGCCGGAACCCTCGAGTGTTTAACGCCCGCGATTTCCCAACATGCGCGAACAACTCCTTCTCTAGCATCACTCTTGTCAAGTAAATGCTGCATTTTCATGGGTTTTCTGTGAGGTTGGTACCTGACTACTGCTTAGACGCCATGTGACATCAGCACACCAGGCTAAGGGCTTCACTTTCCAATGCGAAACTTGCAGCACTTGGTTTCCTACGAAAAAAGTCCTGGATAGCCACTCCAGCCATCAGACCTGCTCTAGCCTCCCCCTTCTCGTCGTTGATGAGTACGACAGAGGCATTACGGAGGAAATGGAGAGTAAACTGCGAGATCGCCGCGGTAAAAGCAAGGTACTGGAGTGGGAAGACCTGTGGCGTACCATCTTCCCCACTAGCCAAGGCATCGTCCCCCCTGGTAAGTTTCCCCAATACTCACCGTGTTAGTGAGACTGATGGACTTGGGTCAGATTTTGTGCCAATCATTGAACATGACGAAGGTAGGGAACAGTTTTACCAAGGGCTGTCGAAGCTGGAACCCAGCATGATCCTCGAGGTGCGGGGAATTTTATTCAAGGCCCTTGAGATTCATCCCGTCGAAGTCGTGCGCGAGCTCGATCACATGGTGAAAAGGTTGTCTCCGCCGGCCCAACAGATGTTGAATTCGGAGAGTGAAACCATCGCTGATGAGCATTCGGTGACACTGTCCTTGGAAACCACGCCTAGTGCTTTGTGAAACGCGTCCGAGGACATGGCTACAAGCCAATATTTTAAGTGAACATGCCTCGGACTGCCAGAAGGAGCGACAATTCGTCATACTAACCCCGGCTCCGATGCGGCGGCCCCGGCGGCGGCCGGCGCATTCTACCCCTCCCCCCGCATTGACGCAAGCTTGGAAGCTTCCCCTCCATCCAACCTGGAAGCTATCCACTGATAAGGGCCGCTCCTCATGTCGCCGCCCGCCGCCGCCGGCCACAACTGTCTCAAATAAAAGCTTTCTCCCCCCCTCTTTAAGGAGGCTGACGTCGTGAACCTCCCCTCCTCCTCAAGATACTCCTCTAGTTCTTGACATCATCAGCAACAACAGCAACAATGTCGCACTCTCACGACGGATCTGCCCCGCACTCGCACTCGCACGAGGGCTTCTCGGCCCCTGAGCACGGTCACTCTCACGAGATTCTCGATGGACCTGGTAGCTACCTCGGTCGGGAGATGCCCATCATCGAGGGCCGCGAGTGGTCTGACCGAGCTTTCACCATTGGAATTGGAGGGTGAGAGCAATTACCATCAATTTGAGGAGCAGAGCTGACTCTCGACAGACCTGTCGGATCTGGCAAGACTGCCCTCATGCTCGCCCTCTGCCTCGCCCTTCGAAAGGAATTCTCCCTCGCCGCTGTCACGAATGACATCTTCACCCGTGAAGACGCCGAGTTCCTCACCCGTCACCAGGCCCTTCCTCCCTCACGAATCCGAGCCATCGAGACAGGCGGTTGTCCTCACGCCGCCGTTCGAGAGGATATTTCTCAGAACCTCGCCGCTCTCGAGGATCTGCACCGCGAATTCGAGACAGATCTGCTACTCATCGAGTCTGGAGGCGATAACCTCGCTGCAAACTATAGCCGTGAACTAGCAGATTTCATCATCTACGTTATCGACGTAAGCGGCGGCGACAAGATTCCTCGAAAGGGAGGACCTGGAATCACGCAGAGTGATTTGTTGATTGTGAACAAGACGGATCTTGCAGAGATTGTTGGTGCAGACTTGGGCGTCATGGAGAGGGACGCGAGGAAGATGAGAGAGGGAGGTCCTACTGTGTTTGCACAGGTTAAGAAGGATGTTGGCGTGGATCATATTGTCAACTTGATTAAGAGTGCATGGAAGGCTAGTGGTGCTGAGGAGGAGAGGAGAAGTAAGGGAGGGCCTAGGGCGACTGAGGGCTTGGAGGCCTTGACCAACGCATGAAAGCGCAAATCAAAAACCGATATTTCTGAGAGAACAACATTGGCGCGATGCGGTCTTGGTTATTCTTGGTTATTCTTGGTTATTCTTGTGCAATTGTGCAGACTATCGCACCTTTTGGTATTCGTTGAGTGGCCCGACACTAACAACGATGGCAATGGCGACAATAATGGCAACACCTTCGATCGATTCAACAACCTTGGGTCAAGACATGTAAGTGAACTCAAAATTCATCAAACAAAAGAAACCTAAAACGCCTGTATTTTCATCTAGAGAGGTATACCGGGGTGGTTATGTCTAATCCATCATCATATCGCCATCAGCGTTAAGCGCCCTCAAATCAACCTCCAACAACGGACCCTCAACAGGCGCAGCGTTACGCGGCCACACGCGCTTATACAGACTGACACCGATCGAATCCTGTGGGTTGATGCGGCCGTCAAACGTCGCCTTGAAGTAACCGTGTGTTCCCAGAGGCTCCTTGATGAAGCCGCTTCGGCCGCGCTTGGTCCATAGAGGCATCGCCTTGAACCATTCGACGTCTTCGCGGTTGAAGAACATGTAGCGGATTGTGACGATCTTCTTGTGGATGTGGTAGGGGTGGCCTGCGAGGATGATTCGCTTGGCGATGACGCGGGAGGTTGATGGGGGAAGGGCTGTTCCGGTGCCAACTAGGGACATGCCGATATGTTGGCCATTCTCCGTCTCAACCTCCTCGGCTGTAGTTCTCTTGAAGAAGAGGACAGGAACAGCTCCCCATGTGAGAGGACCCATAAAGGTCGCAATAGCTGACTGACCGGGGTGAAGGTACCGGCAGTACTTGTGAACATCGTTGGGTGTCTGACCCGGCTGAGAGAATAGAGGCTTGACGACCATCCGACGGGGTCCACACTGTACGATGAGCTCCTCCTTGGCCTTGATGGACTTCGTAAAGTCAGAGCTGAGGTTGAAGAGGTAGTTGACGGCCGTCTTCTTGTTCTCGTGTCGCAGCAGGGAGAACAGAGTCAAGGGCGACTTGGGGTTATAGGTCTTCTCGACAATAGGAGAGATGCCCTTGATGTAGACGTGAACACGGGTTCCGGGCTCAACTCCGCCAACAAGAGCCTCCCGTGTTGCCTGAGACCGCGAAGATTGGTAGTTAGGGACCTGGAGGAGACGCCTCCACTCCTCGGGCTCATGAGCGCGATCCTCATCCTCCTGCCACACACTGGTTCGCAGACTCTTGAGACCACGGTATCGGGCCAGACGCTCTCGTGCCAGCACGTGAGGGTGCAACTCGATCTCATCGGGGAACTCCTTGTCATCCTCAACCTCGTCTCGGTTTCGTGCTCGGAATTGCTCGAGTTGCTTAGCATCCTCTTCCTCATCGGGCTCAATCATCATCTCTGATTGAGGATATTCTGAAGGAGCGCCCTCAGTTGGGGGGGCGGGGGCACGGCCTTCAAGACCATCCTCAGGACGAGCCTCCTCCTCACCAGCCTCATCCTTCATCTCGAAATCCTCCATATCGGACTCGTCGTCGGAGACATCCTCAAGGTACCAGGCTGACTGGTAGTTGGATGTACCCTTGGGCACCTTCTTCTTAATCTTCTTCGCCTCAGCCTCCTCATCGGAGAAGTAGTGGTGATCATCCAGCAAAACACCCTTCTTCTGAGCGGGCTCGGTCTCCATAGCAGCATCGTCATCAGCATCCATCATGACCTCCTCAGGGGCCAGATCAACCAAATCATCTCGGTCCTCAGAGGGCTCATCAAGGACCTTCTCTTCCTCTGTAGGTTCAATCGTAATCTCCTCTCCCTTCTTCTTGATGTGCTTTGGTAGGGGGGCAGCCACAATCTTTTCGATCTGGAAAGTTCCCCAGTCGCCAACCTGAACAAGTCGGTCGGCCTTGAGACCCTTACCACGAACAACACCAGTGATAATAGTGGGGTCGGATTCAGAGTAAGCGAACTTGATATCCTCGGCCAGCATCCAACTTCTCTCTTCCCTCCATCGGACGCCCTTTGGTGTTGTGCTGCATAGTGATCGCATGAGGTTGGCGCATTCCTGTCGGTTCTCGAGGCTATAGAGTTTCTCTTGCTCGGGGTGGAAGTGTGTGATAAAGGACCTGAGGGAGCCAAGAACTCCTTGTCGCTGCTTGGCAGGCTCAATTGTTTCGAGTCCTTGAACGAGAGTGAAGAGGGTTGACATGCCCTGGCTCTCAACACTGCGCAGGATCAATTCACCAAGCTCGTCAACCTCGGTATTGGCCGACAAAACCACAACCACAAAATCAGCCACCCGCGCGGCATTCAAACAGGCTGTCAAATCTCGCTCGAGAGGAATGTACTGGAGTTTTTGCTTGAATCGATCGACTGTGACTCGGAAGTTTCCATCCACAGCGCTCTCCTCAATATCGATGCTGCCATTCAACTGCTGGATAGCAACCTTGGCGTCTCCATCAGCGCACAGAGGAATAACCGCAACATTCCTGGGCGCTCCATCTCGTCCAGCAAAAACCGATGTCTCCTTGACGTGCTCCTTGTGCTTGTTCAAGCGGGCCTGCTTGGCCTGGTTACGTCGGTCGAACTTGGACATGACTTGTTGATGGATAGTTTTTCGCTGGCCTTTTTCGTTGGGGACTCGACCTATGCATGCATGTCAGATTTTTGCGATCATCCGAATTTTTAACAAAATTCATACCCTTGGCACGGTCTCTCAACTCATGCTTGGAAGCAGCCCTCGACTTGAACGGCTTGTGCGTGACCTTTGTCGTTGGCCGATGCGAGTGAGCCACAGCGACAGGCATCTTGCTGTCACCACCGGCTTTAAATCTGAACGGTAGAGAGGCCAGATTGGACAGACAAGAAGGTTGAGAGTGGAAAAAAAGTGCCCGTCAAGGTCGTTGGTAAATCTCGATGGCAATATCTTCGATTATCGTAGGCGGTCATGGCGGGGTTGTGGTTATCAGTAAATTTTTGTGCGCTATCGATAACAGAAGCGGGTCGATTCTCAACCAATAGAATTATAGCGATAACAATCAACTCTTGGCGTCCTGGAAATTTTGTTTTATGCCAATCCTTCCCGCCTCTTGAAGCAGCCTTTCAACCTTGCCAGCGAATTCGACGACACGAAAACGATGGAGGTCGACACGATTGACGAGCCCCGGACAAAGGTGCAAGAGAATGGGGCTCTTGTGGTTAAGAGCGCTCGAACAGAGCTCGTCCCTCACCATGAGCGGGAGAAAGCTCGTCGACACCGCGAAGCCCAGAAGGCCTACGGTCGAGGAAAGAAGATCAACACAAGGGGTATCAAGGATAAGAAGCTTCGCAATAACATGAAGCGACTCGAGAACAAGTACCAGGATGCCGCGATCAGGGCCAAGGACGCCGAGATCCTGCTCGAAAACACCTCCGGTTTCCTCGAGGCTGAGGATGAACTCGAACGGACGTACAAGGTGCGCCAGGACGACATCACCAAGGAGGTGGCGGTGGAGACGGCGCAGAAGAGATTCGAGCTCAAGCTTGATGATCTGGGTCCCTACTGTTTTGATTACTCGAGGAACGGTAGGGAACTGCTGCTGGGAGGTCGCAAGGGTCACGTCGCGACCATGGATTGGCGCGAGGGTAAGCTGGGTTGTGAACTGCAGCTGGGTGAAACGGTGCGCGACGTCAAATGGCTTCACAACAACCAGTACTTTGCCGTGGCGCAGAAGAAGTACGTCTACATTTACGACCGCAATGGCGTCGAGCTGCACAGCTTGAGGAAACATCAGGAAGTGAGCCACATGGAGTTTCTGCCGTACCACTTTCTCCTAGCGACAATTGTAAGTATTGGACAATTCAATCTGTCGCATGTGTCACTAATAAATCTCAGGGATCTACGGGCGTTCTTAAATATCAAGATACCTCGACAGGTCAATTAGTCGCCGAAATCCCGACCAAGTTAGGACAACCTACCTCTCTTGGACAGAACCCCTGGAACGCCATTCTACACGTCGGTCACCAGAACGGAACCGTCACATTATGGTCGCCCAACTCTCAAGATCCCCTCGTGAAGCTTTTGGCTCACCGAGGACCTGTACGAGATCTAGCGATGGATCGTGAGGGCCGGTATATGGTGTCAACCGGCCAGGATCAAAAGATGGCGGTCTGGGATGTCAGAATGTTCCGCGAGGTCAACAGCTACTTTACCCGACAACCTGCATCATCGGTGTCTATTTCGGATACTGGTTTGACAGCCGTTGGCTGGGGTACTCAAACCACCATCTGGAAGGGTCTCTTTGACAAGAACAAGCCCGTGCAAGAAAAGGTTCAAAGCCCTTATATGGCCTGGGGAGGCGAGGGTAAGCGTATCGAGCGCGTGCGCTGGTGTCCCTTTGAAGATGTTCTCGGTATTGGCCACGACTCTGGTTTCTCATCCATTATCGTCCCTGGCGCTGGTGAAGCCAACTTTGACGCGTTCGAGGTGAACCCCTTCGAGACAGCCAAGCAACGACAGGAATCCGAAGTCAAGGGTCTCCTCAACAAGCTCTCACCCGACATGATCGCTCTAGACCCCAACTTTATCGGAAACCTAGACTTGCGCTCCGAGAAGCAACGACGCGCAGAGAGGGACCTCGACGCTCCCGCTGTGGACGTGGCCGAAGAGATTCGCAAGAGGGCGAGGGGCAAGAACGGCGCCCTCAAGAAATATCTGCGCAAGCAGCGCAAGAAGAACATTATCGACGAGAAGAGGCTGCACGTCGACGAGATCTGGAAGGAGCAGCAGGCGCAGAAGGACAAGAAGAGAAAGGAGGTCGAGGCGGATCTGGGACCTGCTCTGTCGAGGTTTGCGAGAAAGGAGTAGCAGCAGCAGGGCTTGCTTATACTAAAAATGTGAATAATACCCCACGGTCATCTGGCAATGCGAGAATGTTAATATGATGTGCCAAAAACTCCATTTTGAAGGTCTATATGTTCCATGAAAACGTTTATATGAACCCAATCCAGTTCCCACGCTCTATACTTTTCATCCATAATCTCATATGATACAACTCCCCCTAGACTTTTCACAGCAACTTGAGTCCTCCAGTAACCTGATCAACAACACTTCTCGGAGCAGGTCCAACACCCAACACCGTCATACTCCCAGCCTCAATCTGTGTCCGTCCAGCATCCTGGATCACCTCGGCCGTGATACCCAGCGAGCGAGCCTTGCGTCGGAGCTCGAGCATCTCCTCTTGGCTCTTGACCTGCACGGCGATCTTGGCTTGGCCGAGGCGTTCCCAGCGGGAGAGGATCTTGCGTTGGGGGGAGTTTGCGGGGGCGCGGAGGAGGGTTTTGTAGCATGCTAGGGTGGCGTGGGAGCACTGCGCGGCGATTTTGCCTTGAAAAGTCAGCGCAAAGTTTATCAATAGTTTGAGAGGTGATACATACCCTTTGTCATGCCCAGGTCGGTTCGGACCACAAGAACCAGCTTGCACTCCTCACCATTATCCTGCACAACCTTCTCCTTCTCCTCCGCCTTCAACCCCTGCCTTCTATCCGCGTCAGGGCCATTAGCCCAGTTAGGCGCATGATCCAGCAGAGAATCATCCTCGTCGATATCACTCTCCTCGCTCTCCTCAGGATCGTGCAGGTTTCGTCGGCGCTCCTCGACTAGGTCGGGGGAGATGAGGTATCCGCGGATTGTCCAGACGCCAAATGCGTAGCCGGTTAGGAGGGCTGTGAATGCCGTTGAGAGGATTATTCCTGTTTGTTGACCGCCTGTGTCTGCCATGGTTGGTTTGGGGGGGTTTGTTGGTGGTTTTTGGGTTTTTTTTGGAGGGTTTGCGTTTTGGATGAGTTGGTTATGTGAGCTAGGTTGGTGTTGGTCATATCACGTGGGGCGGTGATGTGTTTCAAGGTGCAACAGGCATCATGGGTGCTGCGTTGGATAAATATATTGAATAAAAATCGTGATCCAGTATTATGAGCTTGTTTAGATCACTTTTATGTCTACTAATAAAATTGTTGCCGGCCATTAATTTACTAGGGCTCACGTTGCTGGCGCTCAATGGCCTCTCGAAACAGCCGTGTGTGCACCTCTGGGTCATGAGCAGTCCGGAGTCCAGGGAAAGGACTCGTAAGACCACAAGGAATTTTCAAATGTTTTCTTTAGATAACATGGCGCACGAACTCCGGACGTTCCGGCGTAGAGCGTCGCTCATAGCTAGTGTTCAATTGACCTTATCTTCGTCTCCATTCGTCATCCAAACACACTATCACTCGGTACCTAAAGCAAGCATGATAGGTGTGCTTTCAATCCGACCGTTTCCGTATTCAAATACAAGCCCCTTGATATAAACCAATAACTAGGAATATCTCCTCTGATCTTCTCCCAAACGCCGACGAGCCATATTCTTGAGTATCGCAGACTCCCTGTCATCCATTTACACGACGATAACACCACGCTGGATATATGCCGTCTCCTCGACCAGCGGGAAGCACCCAAGCATCTTTGAAAATTCATTCAGACACGTACTGCGAGCGTCCATGTGTCCTGTCTTCCTGCTGATACCCTCCTTCGGCACATAGTTGACATACTTCTCATTCCCACTAACAAGCAAGGGCCCCTCGCCTGTCAGCATAGAGTGGACGTAATTGAGGGCAATATCTTCACAGTTGAAACCCTCGTCCACGTAGTCCCTGATTTGGTTCATGGCGGTGTCGTTGGAGGCGTAGTAGTCGAGAAACGACATGTGCGAAAAGGCCAACCCGGAGAGAACAATCGAGTACCTCTCCTCTTCCTTTCCAGTGTTGCAGAACGTATACTCGCTATTGCCATACAAATCAACGGGAGAACATCGTGCAAGGGCACCAGTAAGTCGATTCCGACCAAACTTGCGCCACGTCTGAAAGACAAACTCGAGATCGCTAGGTCGGTAGTAGACGTCGTCGTCTGAGAGGAGGATCGCCTGCGTCTTGTAGTCGGGATCAGGCCAGAGCTTTTCGTTTAGGCTGTTCTTCTTTGACTTTCGGTATCGCACTGGTACGCCGTGCTTGGATACGTAGTTCTCTGGTGGTTCAGCTTCGAGGTCGTTCCAGACGACGACTATTTCTTCAAGAGAGGGGATCTTTTCGGTCAAGAGGGCTTTAAGTGTACTGTCAAGCTCCTTGGGTCGACGATAAGTCTGCATAGCGATACTAAAATCGCGTTAACATTAGTTCATTCATCGTAGTGAATGCGCGGGCAACGTACGTAAACTTGTCATCTGCAAGATGCTCATACTTTTTTCTCGACTTTTCCCAAATCTCTCGTGTGCCCGTGTAGTTTATACTCGAGCATGTGGGAAACTTGGTCATCTTGCTGATAACTTGAGGAATGAGAGCGGTCGCATTCGTGAGTCGAATTGTGACGATGATGAAGGCGACAGTGAGGGCAAAAGTTGTCGTGAGTGTAGCCGCCCGTTGAAAGGCGCGAGACTTGATGAGAAGCGGGACATTCGTCCTAAGCCATTGCGTCCTTTTGTCGATCTCTGTTCTCAAGGGCCTCGAGTTGAGTTCCACCTTGTGAGTAAAGTTCCTCCAGGATTCTTCGACCTTGTATCCGAATGGTTTCGTGGATTCCATCTTTGTTTCTTGCGGCTTCAGCATGCTCACAGTTGAGGCCTGGGAGAAGGGGTAGGGAACCACAAATAAAGTGTGCACCTTCCAAACTCCCCCGCGTAGGATGCCCGTTGAATAAACTCCAGCCGCTTGACTAGAATCGGTAGGTACGGTCTCAGTGCCTGCCCCGATTTGTTGCATTCAAGAAACCAAGAAGAGAGATGGAAGAGACAAGAAATGGTGGTATCGGGTGCTACCAGCAGATGAGTTACCAGACAGCAAAAACAAGAATTTCACATATAACTGATATATACCCGACATTCGTGACCTTCCCCCTGAAAACGCGTCCGCTGCTTCATGATCCCCAGACACACACCTTTCTCGTTGCTTCTTCTCAGACTAGGGGACCCATGGGAAGATCCTCAGGGGGGATGATGCAATGTGGCGTGGATCCACGTTGTCAGTTTTCTTGGCTTTCGCCGAAGGCCTGCATCTGTTGCTGTTGGTTCGTCTTGCTTTTTTCGACCCGGGAAGGATTTAACTCTACCAACGTGACATAAAATGATCAAAGAGAGGCGTTTTCTTACTAAACAGTACTCAAATTATTGCTGTGTTCAAAATTGTTAGTGGAAGATGTATACGTGGACCAAGCAATCCCTAATCAATTCCTCAAACTGCGATGACGTTGCCATCCCCTGTTTTGTAACCACTATCAGGCATTTTTCTGCGTGGACATGGACAGGATTGGTACAGGGACCCATGGATGTTTCAAAACCAAGATCAAACTTGGTTTTTTTTCTTTTTTTTTGCTCAAGACGTCGCGTCAACCTCTTTTGATATCCTAAATCTGCCTCTTTAGCTCATCCAAGATGGTATCAACAGTCCACTCAAACGTCTTTTCAATATCACCATCAACACCAGCCTTATCCTGCACCTTAATCCCCTCCTTCTCCAACACATCCATCTTGAACACACCCTCCACATCACCACCCTCAAACATCCAAGCATGCTGCTCAACATAATTGGGCCAGACAATCTTGTCCACGTAACCAGGCGGATCAGCCCAGAAGCCTTCAAGAGTTACGTATCCATCTCTCGCTTCTCTCCTCGCCTTGGCCTTTGCGTAAGTGGTCCTCAGGAATAGCTTGATGTCTAGGTTTGGTTGTATAGCTGCCATGGACGGTGAAAAGAGGAGGAAGCCGTCCAAGAGACACAGGCGGAGGTTTTTGTGGAGGGGGTGGTTTGGGCCGAGGGATGCTTCGACTTTGGCTTTCTGGGCGGCGATTGTGGACTCTGAGATGGGACACTTGCCCACAGAGTTTTGGTCCTCTTTAGATTCGAGGGTCGGCTGGAAAAAGTTGGTCTCGGGAGTTCATAGTTAAAAAGAGAGAGAGGATACTCACAGGGAACGAGGCATGTTGGCGGATATAAGCCAAGGAATCAGCCATACCAGGAATATCGATAGCCTCAGGACAATCCCAATCCAACAAACCATCTCTCATAGGTAATCTACAATCCAATGTCAGTTACATGTAACTTCCCCCAACGAATAAGATCACCGCACTCGGCCTCAGGTCTATAAAAGTCATCCTCGTGCAGAATAAACGTGTTGGGAAAGATGTCGCGCAGCAGCCGAGCGAGGGTAGTCTTGCCGCTAGAAGAGCACCCAGAGATGGCGACGATGAGGGCCCTGTCCCCTGTCATGATGAGTTATGTGTGAGGTTGATTGGGGTTTTGTGCGATGGAGTTGGGTGTTTGGTTTGTTGAGTGACTTTTTCGAGATCTTGGTGGTGTTTGGGATCTGCGAGACACACCCCCACACATGCAAGCCACAGATGCGTGTGCGCTAGATTTGGTAGCCACGAGGATCAAGAAATAAACGAGATATTCGAACGGCAGAGGAGGGTGTTAATTAACTCATTATAAGTAGGGCAAATAATTTTATATAAAATATATAAGAATATTGTAATATTATGAATACCTTAGAGGATTTTAATTTTAATTTATTCTATATCTTTAGAGGAGGAGAAGTTTAATTTCTTTCTTCTCCGAGGTGGTAGCTTGGCCGGGGAAACCGGGAACTTTACGCGTGTGGCTCTCTGAACATTTCCATGGTGTTACGCAAGCTGGAGAAATATTCAAGGATCAGTTATACTGGAGGCGTGAGTGTGTTACGTCTAATGCAAGCCTATCCTATGGATTTCCACCCTTAACCAAGTAACCTACTCCAGATCCATTGGCTCCGCCCCCAATTCCGCAGCCCTCTTCTCCTCATTCAGAAGCCTCACGGCCTGTTCAGCAGCCCTGGTCATAATCTCCTCTTTGTTCAATCCCCCTCTCACGTCCGCCATGAGTCGACCTCCAACCGTGAGTCTGCACACATACTCGGGTTCCACTCCACCAAGCACCGTGTAGTAGTATTCAACCTTCTTCTCAACAGCCAAAGCACTGAGTTCTTCCTTTGGATGCTTGATGTGTACCTTGTCACGGATGATGCGCTCCAGATAAGTCAGGATGCCAAATCGACGGAGAACACCCTCGCAAACCTCAGTAGAACCTGAATCAACCCAAACAGCACCAATGAGTGCTTCAAAGAGATCTGAGTAAAACTTCTTGGGCTGAAAGCGAGCAAGCAACGTCCACGGATAATGCGTCCCGTTCTCAATGGCATCGACGATCCCCCTTCGCAGCTTCTCGAAACGTTCCACAGTTCTAACCTGCTCGTTACCGATTGCCGGTGAGGTGTACCGCATGAACTGCCACAGAGCCAATGTCTTGACGGTATCTTCTGTGATTCCATCGGCATTGACGTCGGTTTCTACACGACGTAGACGATGCTCCAAGTTGACGAAAGCAAGAAACTCTCCGTTGACCATTGCTGTCTTGATGAGGTGGAGGTCTGAATGAGGGAGTGGGGGTTTGACGTTGAACACCTTGGTGACGATGATATAGTCGAGTACTGCGTCTCCCAGGAATTCAAGCTGTTCATAGGATCGCTGGTGAGTATCTCCCGCATATGATCCATGGGTTACCGCCTCAATCAGCAGCGACTTCTTGCGAAAAGAGTATCCAATCAACTCCTCAAGAGGTTCAAGAGTAGGCGGAAGAGGTACATCATCAAGAGCTGAGCTGAAGAGGATATCCCAACCTCTCCCAGCTTCATGCCAATGACACTTGTCGCCCAAAAAGACTGAAATGCACTTCAAGACCTTGTCCATGCCTCCGTCCTGGAAGGAGGCCCCAATAAGTGCCTCCACCACGTCAGCAAGATTTTTGTGTCCTGTGATGCAATCAAGAGGAGCGACGCTCTCTTCTGGAAGGAAATCGTCCAGGTAAAGAGGCTTCCACTTTTTACCGTTGTATGATCTTCCAGTGAACGCCTTGGAGAGGATGAATTTGGAAAGGCCGCTTTCCAGGCATGCACGACGAAGTCGTGTGTTGGAAACCAACCTATCCTTGAAGTGCACGAGCAGGCCTTCGGGCCAGAGGGGGTCTATGATCAAGTCAGTACGGACAATAGATAGTATTTAGGAAGGACTCACGCTCTGCATAGGCCTGGATGACTGTGCAGTACTTGAGAATCGAATCTCCCAGAAACTCGAGTCGCTCGTAATCCACGGGTTCATGCGCATTACGAGAGCTAATGGCCTCGAGCACCAACTGCAAGTCGTTGATGCCCACGGGTTGCAGTAAGGTAGTTGATAGCTCTGAAGCAACGAGTTGAACCTCAATCTCGTGGATGATCGAGGGTATCAGCATTCCAACCTTGACAACTCTCTTCGGAACCATATCGACAGTTGTCCATGAAACTGGAAGCACACGGCCGTATGGCTTGGTATTGACTTTCTGGTCCTGGCTAGAACTGTTGGGGGGATGAAGCAAGTCCGCTCGTCGCGTCCACTTCTCGATGACGATGTAGGGTTCATCCTGCGGCGCCAGCTCATACTCGTAGAACGGATGTTGTACTTCCTCCAGGGAAGGTTTCGATGGGATCGTCTTGATGTAGTGGAAGGGACATCTTGAGGTATCTCGAACAAGACGGCCAGTTGCCTTGTCTTCGTTCCCCAGGAAAGGCACTCTTCCAATGTGCTCCCTCGAGATGCCTCTATCCTCGTAGATGACCTTGATTACATGCTCGAAGTCTTCCACCAACCATCGATGTCCAAAATGAAGTGCGAGCAGTGTCGAGGTGTGGTCAGGGAGACTGGAGTTCTCTTCGTGAGAAATCTTCTTGGTCGAGACATGTTTGACAGTCCACCGATCGTTAGCATCAAGATACAGTCCAACATCCCGGAGCTGTGGTAGCTCAGCAGGAAGGACAACATCAAAACGGACAGGATAGTCAAGCTCCTCGTCCCAGAACTCAAACCCGTAGAGCCACTTGTCCTCAGGCTTCTTCCAGTTCTGTGCCACTTGGATCCAAGGGTTAAATAGAGGCTCAGGTTGCGGCTCCGAGTCTTCTTCCTTGTCCCCGGAGACTTCGTTGACGGGCAGCAAGTTCTCGCTGACGAGTCCTCCCTCAATCAGGGCCACATAGGCTCTGAACGCGGCATCTTTCATGGCGTTCTTCTCCGATTTCCACGAGAAGGAACTCTTGAACTTGCGTAGATTGGCTGGTAAGCCTGATGGCAACGTGAGTACTGCGCGTAGCATGTCCTCACCAAGTTCGTTCTGCTCTTTGTGGAAGATGTATTCTGGTCGCCGGTCGACGTAGTCTGCCTTGAAAACAACCTGACAGAAATGTTCCAAATGCTGTCTGGCATTGTCAAGATCCAGTCGTGCACTGGAAGACTTGATGATGTAGTAAATCGAGTCTGTTTGTTCAGACCTTGCCAGTTCATCCAGTCGTTCCAGTTCTCTTTGATCGTCTTGATATCGTCTCTTCATCCCCTCTTCCAGTTCTTCCCAAGTGCGGGAGCTTGTTTTGGAGCTTTCCATAGCAATCATCTTTGACTCTTGCATACGGGCCCTACCACGACGCTGGATGAAGGACTTGAGCGTGGTTGTTTCATCGAAGCACACTACCAGGTTGCAGGCAGGGACATCGATGCCCTCCTCCAGAACGCTGGTGGCCACAAGGAGGTTTACCACCCCAGTTCGAAAGTCTTCGAGGATCTGGGTACCGCCATTGTTGAACTCGTACATGTTCTGTGTCCGACTCCTGGAACTTGACGTGCCAACCATTGCACCCACGCGGTACCGGCCCTGGACAGATGGGGAGTTGTTCAGGAGGTCGCATAGCACATTAGCCGTGGTTCTCTCCTTGACAAAGATGATTCCCACGGCATCATCCCCAGCCGCCAGGAGTTCATGGATCAGCTTTACGGCCTTGTGCGAGAGATCTTTCGCCGTCGGCGGTTCATTCCCAAGAGAACTAATCGGAACCTCTCTCAAGTATCCCGCAAGGTAGGTCCTATTCTCGTTGGACCAAGTATCATCAGGTGCATCGACTCGAGAGAGAAAGTCGGCAATTAATCTCGAGATGTATCGATCGGCCGCCCAGCTGCCAAGCTCTTCGAGAATATCCCTACTTCTATTCCAAAGGCCTTTCATCTGGTTCTGAGAGAACGTGTCATTCCGCATAATGGCATCTCGGAGTCTCTTCAGGTTCTCCTCATTTCTGCGGCGGCTAAACTTGAGGACATCTGGGTCGGTTGTAATGTCCATCTTCTGGTACGCAGTTTGTAGAGCCCGCATCAGGTTCGTCAATTCGGAGCGTCTCTTAAACTCGTATACCGAGCGAACCAGGTGCGGCTTGTTGACACATTGGAGAAGTTCCTCTCGATGTACTGTCGGTGTCGTGCAGACCGCGTCCATTGTGCTCTCGAGTGCCTCAATGCTGGCAAGGTCTGATGAAATAACAGGACTGGCAGTCAGTCCCAAGATAGCAGGCACGGGTAGCCCAGCTTTCTTGTCTTCGTGATAGAAGTTCAGCATGATCTTTCGTCCGGAGCTTCTCTTGACGCAGTTGTGAACTAACCCCTTCATTAGCAGAAACATGGAGGTCGGGATGATAAATCAGGTACCTTCGTCAAACACAATAAGCGCAAGCATTCCCATCTTCACGAAGCCATGAGTAAGGGCATCGTGAAGAATCTCAAAGGTGGACACGATGATACGAGTACCACCAAGAATCTTGGGCCAAACTTCTGGTGACCAGGCGTCGATGTTGAGTTGCCCGGTCAGTATCTTCATAGACACCGACGGGTTCTGTTTCTGGATGACTTTGAATTGTTGCTCGCAGAGGCTGACGGTTTTTCCGAGGAACCAGATGATCTACGCCTTGTTCATGGAGTGTTCAATGGCAGCTTTGGGGGATACGCACCTTGTCCGGGGAGCATTTCTCAAGTTCAGCCTGGATGCGAAGGACGGCTCTGAGAATAGTCAATAGCCAACCCTTGAGAACGTCTTAGGAGTTCTTACACCTGAGTCTTCCCACTTCCAGTGTCCATCTGTGCAGTGTCAGCCAAATAGTGCAAAGTATAGGAGACAAAGAACTAACAGCGACAATAACATTCCGCTCCAGACTTTGTTCCAACATCTCTCTCTGGTAAGCTCTCGGGTTGATGATTTCTGGTGCGGGTGACTCCTCCTTTTCTTCAAGAGTTCCATCTCCGGTGGTTTTTATAATGTCGTCCGTGACAATAACAGAGACCGTCTCTACAATCTCTGGGGTAGACGTGGCAGCTTCGTCAACAGAAAGCTTCTCAACCGATGAAGAGTCAGAGCTCCCACCCTCAGGGGACAAAGACCTCAGAGTCGCCATTATTGTTCTCCCCTGAGAAATGACAGAGAAGCGTAGTTGGGTGCCCCTTGTGGCTCTCCTACGCGAGGTCAAGATACCTCGACGGGATTGGGCACCCGCGCGACGATAGGATGAAAGCGTCGGACGGTACAAGACAAGAAAAGGCAAAAGATGCGATGCAAGGGTCCTCAAACAAAGAGTCGGCGGTCCAAAATTCAAGCGTGTAAGGGAGTGATGTTGTGAGCGCCTACTCATGGACGAATATCGCTGCAGGTCAAATCGGAGGAGGCCCACCAGTAGTCATTGGACAAGGAAAGGGCTGGGTCGGCGAGGCATATACCTACCTACGCACGGAGGAGAATGTGGGAGGCCGCTTTATGGTGCTGGTTGGGAAATTGGCCTGCGGGAGGCCGACAAATTCCTAGGGGAGACCATGATTCACTGTCAATGTGAGGTGCAGTGGTATTGAGGTGGATATGAGGCTGGTGAGGTTGAGTCCACAGTCTCCTCCCGGTCCTGCACTGTACGCCAGTGCTGCATAATTGAGGGTGCCATGAGTATGGCTCATCAGTTGCTTTCCGCTGTTAGTTCACTTGAATATTTTTAATCGCGGGTTTACATTGGAAGAACCCTTATCTTCAAGAAATTATTTGCATTAAAGCGGTCAATGGTGCTCAAATATTAATGAAGAATCGGTATTGGATCCACACTGTACAGAGCGAAGCACTCTTGCCACAATGGAGTTGTTAGAAGCATTGCCCATCACGACTCTCATCACCATAATTCAGACCACCACAGATAACACATTATTTCTCTCCCATATCCGCTCTAATTATTCTATTTTAAAAAATTACCTGTATTGAGACAACAAGTATCATTTTCTTTAATGGGAAGAAACCAAAAAAACCACTCCATAAGTAAGGTAGGTATCGTTCCACACCTCACATCCTAGACACCAACCAGACCACGCAAAGGATTCAAGAACCCCGGGTTCCATAAAGTTCCAAGCAGCACACGAAAGTTTCAAAGAAGCCAGATACGAATTCATGGATCTCCCAGTCCGCAGTGCCCAGGCAGACGATGCCATGGAGCTGTACGCTACCGGTTTCAACGCCTGGAACCAGCTCACCTTCGACCCATCCACAGTCAAAGATGAACCGGACGACATCTTCTCCTTCACAAAGATCCTAGAGACACAAAGATTGGAAAGAGTAGTATCCCAGATGTGCTACACAGCAGGTATGGTCCCCACCTCATGATCACTGTCAGCTCTTGGTTAACGCAACCGAGTGCAACGCGAGGGAACATGGTCATTAGCTGGCTTATCCCCAGGCACACTGGTCTCTGGAAAGGGAAATGCCGACCAAAGGTACCTATTCGATCATCCGAGTGCCATCTCTGCAGATGGAAGGGTTCTCACGGCGGAGGCCCTCGGAAGGCCGCACCAGGCTATCGTGGAATATCCAGCATTGGCTGCGTGGAGAGCCGGCAGAAGCACACACTCTTGGCCCAGCGAGTCTGGTGTCCGTCAAATAGCTGCTTATGATGGAGGATTCGTCATTCTACATGAAGATTCCTCTATCTCAACATTGGGTGACCCACGCTTTGGGGACTGTCTAGGTCGTGAAGTAGACGAGTCCAGGTACTTACACAGGCACCTTTACGTGACCCATGGCTGACCTTCATAGTCCTGCAGATGAACCCGGCCTCGTTTCAGACCTTGGTGACCTTGGTGAGCCTATCAAGAAGGTTGCCGCTGGGGGGTACACCCTCGCTGCGTTGACGGAGGGTGGTGGGTTGTACCTCTGGGGCATGCAATCACCTGGTTCACAAAGTCGGCACCAGGCTTTTGCTGATCTCAGTGGAATACCCAACTATGTAGAGGTCGACGGAGAGAAAGATGTACAGGATATTGCACTTGGAGAGTCTCACGCCATCGCTTTAACCACCGACGGTTGTGTTTATATCGTGGGTGACAACACAAACGGTCAACTCGGTCTAGGAACAGACCCCAGCGGCCCAGTCAAATCCTGGGCAAAGGTTCCTTTCAACACCCTCTCAGGCTGGGAGATTGTCGGTGTCGAAGCAGGCCCCAGATCATCATTCATAGTCACAGCAAAGGCAAAGCAAAAATAGACATCAAAGCTCGAAGGAGCCGCCTTTCTACCGGAACCAGCTCTATTGAGCCCAATAACCCTCTCTATTGTACAAGGCTTCTCCTAGTAATCGTCCGCGTAGAAGTAATCATAGACTCGTCAGATAATCCTCAATCTCTTGAGGAGTCAGCTTTCTGAAACGGGGTCCGACAGCCCCCTCAACGCCCTCAAGGCCCAGAAGATGCTCAGCGGGGGCACCGACGATACCTGCGTCATGTTAGAACAAGACCTCAAGTCAGGAACAAAAGGGCCTTACCAATCTCGATGGTGTCTCCGTTCATCTCTCCCTCAATGTTGTCCTTCAGGGTCAGGAGCGCAATGTGGATGGCATCCTCAAGCTCGAGCTCCTCCGAGTATCGCTTCTCCAGGAATGTCTTTGCCTTGGTAGCGCTCTTGCCGATGGCCGTAGCCTTCCAGGGATAGTAGCTGCCCGAGGGATCAACCTGGTACAGCATGGGGCCGCCCTTGTGGATGCCGCCAGTCTTCTTGTTGACCTTCTTCTCACCACTGTCCTCCTCAGCGACCTCCTCCTCCTCAGGCTCGATGCCCTCATCCCAACCAGCGACCAACAGGCTCACTCCGTAAGGTCGAACACCAGCGGACTGGGTGGCCTCCTGCATAACTCGCGCAACATCCTGCACCAATATCCGGGTGGGGGGGTACTCGTTGTAGATGCGCTTGTAACCGGTGTGAGAGACCTTGCGTGCGCGGTCCACCAATACTCGATAGTCGGGGCCCATGCCAGAGTATACCATGCCGATGTTGGGGGTGATGTTGCTGATCTTGGCGAGGGAGCTCTGGTCGGCGAGAGGGGAGGAGGACTTCTTCTCGGTAGCGAGGACGATACCGTTGGTGGCTTGTCAAGGTCAATAGCAATTCATTGAAGTCAAGAGTGATGCGAACCTTTGATACCAAGGGCAGTGATACCCTGGTTTACGGCGTTGAGGGCATACTCTGGGTGGGATGTCAGTTTCGTTCATTGCAAGGGCCATAGATTTAGCATCAGGATGCTATGCCAAGTAATTCGTACCGATCTGCACCAGCTTTCCGCTGCGACTCTGTCAGTGATGATGCTCATAGCAACAGCAGTGTCGTCACCGTAGACATACCTGGGAGAGAAGGTTGTAAGGGAGAAGGAGTATCGGTCCGCCATCGCTCAAGATGCTGCTCTTCTAGAATCGTGTGTGATGTTTTGGTTCCGCCGTCGGTTGAGAAGGAATTCGTGGGAATGGCAAGGAGATATCAAACAAGCAAGGCTGCAACTGGAGCTTTGGTGTTTGGCCAAGCAGCTGTCGCCTCTAGGCACGGCCCAGCTGCGCGTCGAGCTCACCCGCACGGAGCTGTTGTCGGAGAAATAGATTATCCGTGATCCGGACAAGGAAGCTCCTTCAGACTCCACTCACACAAACACCCTCGTCAAATTGGTCCCGTCGTTTTTGCACAGCCAGCTTCCAATGCTTGCTCGCTCGCTCGGCAGGTTCGGTTGCTTTCTTGGACCTTCTGTTGTGGAAAGCTGAGCTGGCCTTTTCAACATATTCCGTGATGATCTTGGCCAGGTGCTTCCCCCGCTTTGTTGCCGGCTTTGTACCATCTTAAGCCTTGCAGAAACATGTAGGTTGCGCCTCGTACGCCTCTACGGCCGATGATCACTCAGCAAATTCCTTTGTTCTCCGGTCACTACTTAACCCCCTTTCCTGTCTTCATCTTTACCTCCGCAGGTCTACATCAATCAACATGGATGCACGTCCGACATGGAATTGGTCCTCTGTAGGGGACACCTCTGCTCAGCAACAACCGGCAGAGCCTCGCCCGGCAGAACCTGAAGCACGGCGGCCGGACACGACATCGCGCCCCGAACCCCGAGCTGCGCCTAGAAACAGGCGTTATGGCACGCGTACATGTCGCATCTGTCTCGACACTGAAGAGCCCAAGTTTCCTCCCGAGCCGACTACTACGTTTGGCATTGCTACATCGTCGTCTCGACCGACCTACGTGTCCGATGATCCGGAACTAGGCCGATTGCTATCACCATGCAAGTGTAAGGGTTCGCAGAAATACGTCCACGAAGGGTGTCTCAACGCTTGGAGACTCGCAAACCCGACCGAGGCGAGAAACTACTGGCAGTGTCCGACTTGCAAATTCACATACCGCATCTCTCGACTACACTGGAGTTCAACATTGAGCAGCAAGTGGGCACAAGTTGGCTTGACTGTCTTCTTCTGCATCATGAGCATCTTCATCCTTGGATTTGTTGCGGACCCCCTCTTTGACCTCTGGTCCGACCCAATTGGAACCATTGGCGAGACTGTCACAAGCGTGGTAACAGATATCGAAGCCCTGAAGCCACCTCCACCGTCAGAGCCCACGTCATGGATCGAGCACTTCACCAAAGGCTTCTTCTCTCTGGGTATTGTTGGTTTATTCAAGACCATGATCTCTGTCAACCCATTTCACTGGTGGCAACTGCGAAATAGCGGCATGGCAGGCGGCGGCAGAAGACAGGGGACTGGCCGGAATCGCGTCGAAAACATTAACCTGATATTTGTACTCATCGGCGCAGCCACTTTCCTGATGGGTATCTGGAAAGGTGTTCAGAAGCTGAGTGCTCGCGTGCTCAAGAATGTGAGCGACAGAGTTCTCGATGTTGGAGAAGACGACGGCGATGAAGATGAAGGGGACAATGCCAACGATGGGCCAAACCAAGAGAGTAAGAAAGATCAATGAACGGTATTTTTTGGGTCTTTGTTTTTGAAGAATTACTCACGATTAGAGTGAAGGCGTGTTATTTGATGTATGCATGTTCTGCACACTCTTAAGTTGCCTCGATCTTGCGCTTCCTTGTCAAGTCAACTAGTCTGTGTGCAAAGATCTACGCTCTTTCTGTGCCTTGAGCAAGGACCGTTTTGGTTCCTCGCTCGTCGGCCAGGTTGAGATTATCATCCATCCTTTACACATCGGGACGCCCTTGGGCATCCATGACGATGTGAGGCATCTGCTGGGTACACTCCTCGTGCAGCGCAGTGAGCAGGAGGCCGAATGATGGTTGATACATGCTAGTCCGTGACTGTCAAGTTGACATTCCTTTGTGCTATACGGAGCAAATCCCCGCCTTGCTTGGGCGGCTATTGTCTCAGCCAGGTTGCGGTAGTGTTTTAGATGCTTCATATCTTGAGACAAGCCACGGCTTGGTTCACTGCCGGTTTTCCGTCCTTGTCTGGGCACATCAGCCTTCTCTGGCTGTTATTACCTAGGTACCGAGACACAGCGTTCTTTCTAGATGATAAATGGAAATATTCTATAATGACGGTGCAGAAATTTTGTTGTTCCATAGACTCTCCGTGTTCTTCTACCATCCACTTTGCTTTTCCTGGACCAATTGGTCCTTCAGAGCATTATTGAGCATAAGGGATGCCGTCTGGAAGGAGCTATATGAGATTTGGTCTCCTGGTGAGTGCCCGATTCCACTCTCATTAGCCCGGACTCTTCCAAGCTTTGCAAGACTGCAAGGGATGGCAAAGGCGAAGAGCGACCCAAATGGATACCCCTATTCTGGCTTGCATGAACGAAGCAATCCTATTTGTATACGTCGTTAATACTTACTGGATGAAAGACTATCCTCGTGCTGAAGAGGACGTGACTCTCGTCCGCAGCATAGACCATTTCAACTTGGAACACAGTGCATCGTCCATTTCCTACTATCTGTACCCAACAGTTGGCAGTTATTCGAGGATGATTTGGATATGAAGCAAGAGCTTCTCATCTAAAAGCTATGCACATGCCATTCTCAGGGGCAGATGGCCATTGGCTATGCTCTTGCTTTGAGGAGATAATCAGCAACCTGAACCGTGGAAGCTATTTACATTGATCCTGAGGGTTCTCACGAAGCACTCTTTGATGTCTACTATCTCAACTATTGACTATTCCCTTGGGACCTGGAGGAGCATCCTAGAAGTCATATATAATGTATTGCCATTGCCAATATATTTTCACAACCATTCGTATAGACGTGTTCGAAGTGCACCTTCTCTTGGTTCTAGACTCTTTCAAGTCAATGTCTGGTCGGATATTTGTGAATCCGATCGCCGAGATGACGTTGGAACTTGAGTGGTGTTCTCACATCCCTGCAGCCAAATCGCCTGGCATGTGGGCCGGCGCCTCATGAACTCGGTTGAATCAAAAGGCCATCTATCACCAAAACCGCAAACACCAATGGCTTGCTGATTGCCTCTGGTATCGCTGCGGATTGACTCCTGCGACGTCGCTCGTTTATTTTCTGTTATTTGCGACGAATAATATCTTCTTTCGACGCGAGATATTTCGACTGCCCGCCTAGACGTTACACAGAGGTCCATTGATCTCCCTTCCTGAGGGTCAGCAACCGCAGATCCCCTAATTTAGTCGCGCTGGCCATATCAGCGACTTGGCGATTCGAAATTGAACTTCTCACCGATCGCGACTCCTGAACAAAGATATTTAATCAGTTGCCGACCTTATCGCATCGGCTTGCTCGCTCAAGATGCACTTCGCATACCCCCCTCGAAAGAACTCGAACCCTCCACCTTTCCGACCGAGAGCCACACAACTGCCATCATTTCTACGACGACCTCGCCGGAGGACGCTGGTGCTACTGCTTCTGGGAGCTATCGGATGTCTATGGCTTCTTTTTGGATCGCGGGGAGAGACACAGTACCGCGAGCATGTGCCATCAGGAAACCCTCCGGTGGTGATCTTGACGGTCCTCGACAATAGGCAATACAGCTCTGCCTACCTCAAGTCGATTCAAAACAACCGCGAGCAGTATGCGGCGAGACACGGTAAGGCGAATTCTCACCTCGGATTTGCGCATCATGTGTGCTGACATGTGGCGGATAGGATACGAGGCCATGGTCGTAAAGGCGACAGACTACAACACTGGCAAGTCTCCCCGGTCGTGGGCAAAGATCATCGCGATGCGCCATGCGCTGTCGCAGTACCCCGATGCCACATTCATTTGGTTCCTGGATCAGAACGCCTACATTATGGACCTCGATCGGACACTGGAGGCACAGGTCATGGCCCCGGCCAAGCTGGAGAGCTTGATGATCAAGGACTGGCCAGTCGTACCCCCGGATAGCATCATTAAGACTTTTAGCCATCTTAAGGGTGGAGATGCGGGACTCATCATCAGTCAGGACGATACTGGACTCGTGACTAACAGCTACATCCTTCGAAATGGCGACTGGGCCAAGTTCTTTGTCGAGACTTGGATGGATCCTCTCTACCAGAGCTACAACTTTCAAAAGGCTGAACGGCACGCTCTTGTAAGTAGTATCTTGCCAACCCGAAACCACGTTCTCACCACCTTCTACAGGAGCACATTGTGCAATGGCATCCCACGATCCTCTCCAAGCTCGCGCTCGTGCCGCAGCGGACGTTTGCCTCGTACGGACGCAACAAGGAGGGCAACGCGTACCGAGACGGCGACTTTGTCACGCTCATGGTGGACTGCACCATCTCGGGTGCCATGTCCTGCGAGAAGCTGTCGCATTACTACCAGCAGCAGTTGACGACAAAGTACGGGGACGCTGGGGCAGCGGCGAGGAGATAGCATTTCTAAGCGCGGTGTGATTCAGGCGTTTTTGATCTTTTCGATAGACTCGGTGGATTATGGCAATCTGGAGGTGGAAAAATTACGAGGTTATCTGTGTAGTATCATTGGCGTTGACGGTCTTTTTTTTTTTTGAATCCATGTAATCTCACATCCAAGGGTATACAATGGGTTGGATGCGACTGTCGAGGTGTTCAAGTCTTGTTTCATAGGTGGACATGAAGTTGCATTAATCTTCCAAGCGCCTCAACCATTCCCCCTTAAGAACATGTCTCCACTACCCTATGATGGGCAGATAGACGACCTCTGAATGGGTTAACGATAACACAAAATCTTTCGTCTGTGGTTCTAGCCCATCATCTCGGTAACCCTCGCATCGCGCGACTGGGGATACCAATGTGGTCAGCCATGGCCCAGGGGAGTAAGTCTCCCCCGACACTCGTGCAGTGTCAAGGGTTCTATTCTGGAAGCTGGCCGGGGGCGCCCTGCAGCAGATGCGTCACTAATCTGGGATGCTCGCTTGCTGCCGGACATAAAAGGTTGAAGCTTATTGGTAGATTAAACACCGACGAGAGGAGGACGGGAACGGGGTTTTGTTGTAGGGTCCGGGTCCGGAGCCGTGGTGATGCCGGGGGACCGGGGGGGATGGTTTGTACTTGAATTGATGGTCTTCAAGATGGTTTCTTATTGATGAAAATATTTTTATGGGCATAAGACGCTCGTCTAATAGTTACTCATGTCAACAGAAGAGCCTCCCATTAACAAACGTTGTACAAAATCTTGAGCAAACTCAACGACCGTGATATGTCATCATCCACCAGTTCACACAACACACCCCTGTCAAGCCCACCGAATCAACCTGGAACCCTCCACCGTCTTAACCCTGACCCATCGCATCGCTTGCTTCGCTCTGACGGGCCGGAGGACATCCGTGAATCCAGACTTACGCAGTGACGAACCGAATCAATTCGCCAGCAACACGAGACGGACGACACACACGCTGTTTGCGTCGGGACAAGGCCCTGAATTGGGAAGCTAGCATGAGGGGAATCTTTGTCGAATTGGTACTCTGGCTTGCCATAAGGAGTAACCATCATGTACAATGACACGGCTTCTGCAGGATTTGGTTGCAGGTGTTCCTCGGCTCTTGAACCTCGTTCAGTGAAGGGGACCGGCCGCCCGCCTCCAACGCCCTGTGCCCCCCCTAATCTGTAGTGGGCTTGAGCGCTGAATCGAGGCCCACACCTCCCCCGGGGACCTCAGCATGTGATGATCCCCGGCAGGGTGGGCCCCCCGCTAAAAAAAAATATCCAAGTAGCGTCCATCCCCCCCCGCCATCATCTCCATCATCGACGTCAAGCTCCTGTCCCTTTCTCGAAATCTTTCTGGAGAAGAGAGCTCCTCCCCCGTACTAATTCTCGTGATACTTTCCTCACTCTGTCACTCATTTTTATTAATCGTTTTTCTATTTAACTCGCTTCTCTTATTTGTTTAATCATGGCTTCAAATCCTTCCATGTCGGGCCTTGCTCGTCTGCCCGCGAATCTGCGTGGTAGCTTCGAGTCTGTAAAGCGCAGGAGACATGACGTCTCTTGGTCGCTTCTGAACCTCGACCTGTGAGTCGAATCGCATTCTGCGGATGCGCGCGGGTTTGCGACTATATAAAGCGCTAACCATTGATTTCTTCAGACTGCGCAATGTTCTCTTCTTCCTCTTTGTCCTGCGATGGACTCGTCGCACCTTCTGGCAGCTCAAGGGCCGAGGTCTCATCGGCTCCATTGTCGAGCTCTACACCAACATTCGTCGCATCCTCTACGGCTACTTCCTCCGCGCTCCCGGTGTGCGCGGAAAGGTTCAGAAGCAGGTCAAGGATACTCTGCGCAAAATGTCCGACAAGATGGTCCCCAAGGATCAAATCCGCTACCTCACTCTACCCAAGGACGGTCTCCCCCTCGACGCCGTTCGCTCCGAGCTCGAGAACCTTGCCAACATGGACCATACGCGCTGGGAGGATGGTTATGTTTCTGGCGCTGTGTACCACGGTGAGGATGAACTGCTGAAGCTGCAGACAGAGGCATTCGGCAAGTTCACCGTCGCCAATCCCATCCATCCCGATGTCTTCCCTGGTGTTCGCAAGATGGAAGCCGAGGTTGTGAGCATGGTTCTTAGCATGTTCCACGCTCCTCCTGGTGCTGCTGGTACTTCCACCAGTGGAGGAACTGATAGTATTCTCATGGCTTGTCTGGCGGCGCGCCAGCGGGCTTACCACGAGCGCGGAGTGACGGAGCCCGAGATGTAAGTTGTCGTTCTTGGCAAGCCATTGCGCTTTGATATTGACCTATCGCGATAGGATTCTCCCCGAGACGGCTCACACTGCCTTTCACAAGGCTGCTCAGTACTTTAAGATCAAGATTCATCTCGTCTCTTGCCCTGGTCCTGATTACCAGGTTGATGTTCGCGCCGTCTCTCGTCTTATTAACCCTAACACTATCCTCCTTGTTGGCTCCGCCCCCAACTTCCCTCACGGTATCATTGATGATATTGTTGCCCTGTCTAAGCTCGCTTTGAAGAAGGACATTTGGCTTCATGTCGATTGTTGTCTGGGTTCCTTCCTTGTTCCCTTCCTCGAGAGAGCTGGCTTCGAGTCTCAACTCTTTGATTTCCGTCTGAAGGGTGTCACCAGCATCAGCTGCGATACCCACAAGTACGGATTCGCGCCCAAGGGTAACTCGACTGTTCTCTACCGCTCCGCTGAACTCCGAACCTACCAGTACTTTGTGTCCCCCGACTGGTCTGGCGGTGTCTACGCTTCTCCTGGCATCGCCGGATCTCGACCTGGCGCGCTCATTGCCGGCTGCTGGGCGAGTCTGATGACGATTGGTGAGACTGGTTACATCGAGGCCTGCACCAACATTGTCGGCACCGCCAAGAAGATTGCCAATGCCATCCAGAGCACGCCTCTTGGTGGCGAACTCGAGATTCTTGGCAAGCCCCTTGTTTCCGTGGTTGCGTTTACAGCCCGTAACCTCAACATTTACGATATTGCCGACGGCATGGGTGCCAAGGGATGGCATCTTAATGCTCTGCAGAGCCCTCCTGCTATTCACGTCGCCGTCACTCTACCCATCACAAAGGTCTGGGAGAAGCTGATTGCCGACCTGGAGGCTGTTGTTGAAGAGGAGCGCGAGAAGGAACGTGTGAGAATTGTCGAGGGCAAGACGGCTCACGGCAAGGCTATGGGTGACACATCGGCACTGTACGGCGTTGCGGGATCGTTGCCAAACAAGAGCGTGGTGGTGGACCTTGCTACTGGATTTTTGGATTTGCTGTACAAGGCGTAAAGTTTGATGGGAAGTCGGGCGAAAAGGAGGAGCGCAGTGATGGTGGCATATCTCATCTTTACTATGGTTTATTGGCGTTGGCGTTTGCTTGGTGTTGAATGTAATGTTTGAGAGCATTGTTCTATCCCTTGGATACGGGAGGGATAGAAAGGGATATCATCACGATGGGCACAGAGGGCCAGGTACACGGTATATGATACTGTGGATGGCCCTTCATACACGCATACTTAGCCTCACTTTTTGTTTCTTTCACTTTTTACTCTTGTCTGGGTGTGGGAAACTACATCCTCTCTTCTCACCTGTTGGCAACGAGCAATCCATGTCTCCTCGAAAAAAGCAGTTGTTAGGCATTGATTCTGCACACACTGTTTCATTGTGGCTTTCTGCACAACTTTGTTGTTCGTGTTTCGGCAGATGCATGTCTGAAATCCTTCCCTGTGAAAAATCTGAAGTTGTTGATGTTAGATACGCTCCCCCTTCTTCGGACAATCCGAGCAATGCATAAGGTATATGTATATGTACATGTAGTAGGAACGGGAAGTCCTTTGTTGAACCCCAACTTATACACTCGTCAAATCTCGATTCAACAGAGTCCTATGTATATCTCCAGATCGATCGAAACATGCGTCTAGAAAAGTCATCATATCGAAAGACATGGAAAAGGACAAGCTGGCAAAATAAGCAAAAAATAGATTTCCATTTCTGTTCTCAAGCAGTTGCAGCCTTGTCCCGAATATGCAGCCATCAATAATAGGCTGCCTATGAAGTAGATAAGTATTTTTATCTTACGCGTCCTCCCTCCTCCCGTCCCTATTGTGCAACTTGATGCATGAAACTTTTTGCTTCTACTCACGAACGAGAGGGAGCCTCACTTTGTCTCAGTTCTGCAAGGCAGTCATATCATAACACCCTACCTGTCTCGCAGGTTCAAGTTTTCGAGAAATTTCGCCTCCTGCTGTTGATCAGCTACGACGCCCACCCATACAACAACGCAACGCCCGGCTCCAGTGCTGCACGACCGAAGCGGGGAGGAGGGGCAGGATGCTGGGCAATTGGAGAAGGGGCCCGGGTTTAGAATAAGGCGGACAAGGACGTTGACGATCCGCGGGGCGCGCACCAGTGTTGGCTGCCTTTCTTTCTCGTGGACGTTGCGGCCCAATGAAGGAGGGGGGGAGTGTAAATGGGTTGGGGGAGTAAGAAAATAAGAAGAACCCTGGGCTTCTTTCTGTCATTTTCTAGTGAGAAGGGAGTATCCGAGACAGATTAGTTTTTGACTTTTACAATATTGATTTGTGAGGTAAGGAAATGTTGGTGTGAGACTACTTGGCACTTACACATTGTACACACGTCTTTTCTTACTGCCTGGGCAACAGAATCAATGCACTTTTGTTTAATAGGTACAGTAACTTTTGAAGCCTGACCTGACGATGCATCGACAAGGGAGGGGGATCCATCCTCCTGCGCCTCCCCCGGGGCTCATGCAACTCGCCATCCTCCTCAGGCGGCGGCGGGGGCCTCAATCGCCTGCTGCTGAGCAACCCCAATCGGTCGACCCTTTTGTTAATCGGTGCATGTGCTTGTGTGTGTGTGTGTGAGTGCCCGGTAGACTAGTAGGACTCTTTGAAGTCGTAAATATGTAAAAGCCCGTTCGTGTCCCTTTCCCCTCCTCTCGCCTCACTTTAATCCTCATCTTTTTTCAAACTCTGTCGTGCAGCCTACACATTTTGTGCTGCCCGTTCATTTCATTCTTGCCTTTTTGTGTTTCCTAGCACCAGTGCAGGGACCCTTTTCTCATTGTATACTATTACTTTTTTGGTTTTTTTTTTTCGTATCCCCATACCAATGCTCTCCGACCCGTCATCCTATCCCGTCCGGAGCGGAGGCGGCGGCCTGGACCGAAAGCCGGCCTTCCGGGAGCGGATTCAAATACCTGACGACAACTTTTCGGTCGAAAGCGGCGACGCACACATGAAGAAGAGACTTAGTGCGGACATGTCTAAGGAGCAGGTGGAGGAGTTGGTTAGGAAACTTACTATTGATGAGATGAAGACTAAGTGGTTTGATGAGATCTTTGCCAAGGTCAAGTCTGAGCGTGAGTTTATCTTTCAAGTTTGTGATCTTTTGCTTGTGACTGACATTATCTAGTTGTTGAGCATCCTTCACCGGATACTCCATCTTCTTCAGAACCATCGAGTCCAAAGTCAAATCCCATCGATCACAAATCCTCCTTCCAAGCAACAGTGGAAGACGACCCCGAAGATCCAATGACACAATCCTTCGAGTCAAGCAGAAGAACATCAAACAGAAGCTCAGCAGCATCAACATGCAGTCCTACGTCATCCTTCATCTCCGAGACCAAACCTACAAAGCCAGCCCTCGTCAATCATCACTCCCCGAGTGAATCGCCGCAGCATAGTCCCAAGATTCGACAGTCTGTGCGCTTCTCTGATCGGGGGCCCGTTATTTTGAACGGGAAGTCGCCGACCCGCTCTGAGGCGCCGCCCCGGCCAGAACCTCCGGTTGTTGATGTGCTGGGGAATGCTCTTTCGGCTGTGGATCAGAAATGGGGGAGGCTTTTTGATGATAGGGGTGAACCGACTGCGAGGCTCGGTCAGGTTCTTAGGGGAATTGCCAACTACTTGGTAAGTTTCTCTTACTGCTCATCGAGATTGAGTGAAGGCTAACTTGTGCAGATTGCTGAGTACACTCCTCACAACTCTCTCGTCGTCACACCAGAGAAACTCAACCAATTCTACGCCACCTACAAACTCGAATCCGAAGCATTCCCCTTCCAACGTAAGTACTCACCCACACCTAACAACATGTCCTCTAACAACAGGTCAGAAATATTCGACTGCAACCCACATGGAGCTCTCGACAACCTCGAAACCCTATACCAACACCTCCGCTGCGAAAACCACCTCGTCCAAAGACGACCAACCGGCATGCCACACATCCCCTCCCTAACCCCCTCCGGTTTCGAGCGATGGATGGTCTGTCAGATCCAGACATTTCCCGATCAAGAAGCCAAACGATTGAACCGCGTCATCGCTGACTTGCCCATTACTGCGGATGGACCTCTGGTCGATGGAAAACCGGAACGTCTACCGAAGCAACTTTCCAGACATCTTTTTCCTGCTGATCGACAGAGGGAGACTCATGATCTTGTTGTCAATGCCATTTCTGACTGGATCAAGATGGCTAATGAGAATGATATCGAGTATCGAAGAGCTTCTTTTGATGAATCTCACAAGACTAGCTCTTCAAGGGATGAAGGTACAGGACGGTATAGACCTGACGACTACCGAAACCACGATTCATCCAAGTATCGTCGTGGCTCGAGAGACAACTACAAGTCATCATCATCCCGCACTGATACTTCAAGTCGTTTCATTCCCCGCGTCAATTCAGACAACGCCATGAAACCATCAAAGGAACACTCTCCACCCCCAACAACAACATCAAACCACCGATCTCGAAGTCCAATGTCAAACCGCTATCGTCACTCAACCTCTGCCCTAGAAAGCAGCTCCAGCCCCCCAGACTCTTATGATCTCGTCTCATCAAGCCACCGGTACCCAAGCAGTCGACGAAACCGAGAAAAAGAGTATCGCCACTACCAAGGTCGAGAACCAAAGACCACCACAGAGGCAACAACACCGCGTTCAATCCCCCGCGAGAGACGAAGTCTGATTGTCGAGGGAAACGAAAGAGATCCTAATGGTCTCACATACGATGAATACATGCGTCTTAACCCACGAGCCATGAGAAACGTGGTTGTGGATGATGGAGGTCATTATCGAACACCTCACACCAACGGGACAGATGAAAGATCTCGCTAATATGTTTTTTTTCTACCAAAAAGATCTTGGGATCTTTTTTGCTTGGGATGTAATTTCACCACGTTTAAAAAGGAGGTTTCTTCAAGATCCTCATCAAAAGGATCTCTATTTTCTTTTCCTAATATTTTTTTTACTCTATCACTTTTTTAGTTTAACCTTTGGGTTATTACTTTTTTCTACATTCATGAGATTGACGACCAGTCAACGATTTTCTTTTGTTTTACTAGGGGACAAATTATTCTTAGATCAATCATGAGATTGCAACATTACTGGGGGTAGGGGAGGCTCATAGTCATCAAATACAAGTTTCGTTGTACGTTTGACACGCACACATACATACAACATTTGGAAAAACGTTTTACAAACACGTGGTCTTATTGTGAGTCAATGTGTTATGCGCCCGATGTTGTGTCAGGGGTAGATATTCATGGGTTTGATGTGTCGTGTTTGAGTCACTGTTGTTGATGTTGACTTTTTGTTGATGCAGCAACAGCATTTCACAAACAGGCATCATTTTGACTGTGGCATTTTTTATCGACTGAGGCCATCGTCAGTTTTACTAAATTAAGGTATTTGGGAATCAATACATCCCGTACACCATCAATTACAGACGGGGGTGCTGTCAAACAGGCATCTAATTTCTCGCCACCTTTGTCAAATCAGGTTTTCCGACACACCCCTCTGCGACACTCTTGAAACCCTGCCCACACAGCCGAAGATCGTAACCCTTTCATGACCGGTTTCTAATCCTTGGCCCATCATCACCTGCCTAGTGCACCCATGGTGGACGTCTGCAGGTCAAGACCACGTCGTTGGCATTTCGCGGATGTAGCCGCTGCATGACAGGGACCAGAGTTTAATCGATAGCATGGTGTTTTAGCCAGTTAGGTATAGTGGGTGATGTAATTTGGTGTTTTTGTAGATGGAAATGGCCAAGACGAGGAAAAGGTGTCAACGTGTATGTTGAAGCGGATGAACACGACACAACACCACTTTCTCGGGTGGCGAGAGTTGCAACATCAACGGGCGATCACAGGAATTGGGCTTCCATATGGCATATCCTTCGTATCATGGGATTGCACTGCCTTCTTGATTACGACTTTGCCAACCTTGCGACAAACTCGAGTGTGAGGGTGGAAGGATAGGGTTGCTTTCGGGCTTGGTCAAGGGTAGCAGCGGCAGAGCAATACTCAACTCATGCCTCATTGCAAGAGTTTCAAGGTGTGAGAAGCAGCCAGAGCCGAATTTCGTCTCATCTAATATCATCTATTTTTGATAGTCCAAAGTAGTCTTAATCAGGATGGTTGTTCATGAGAAGATGGGAAGGTCTGGGGAGTAGAGTTGATACATTAACTGATGTCCGCTCACGCTTACGGCCCAGACAGTATGAGTATAACCTCTACAAGAATTCCAATCTAATCCAGGTTCTTTCCTCCGCCTGTGAGTTGTTGTTAGATGAGAACATGAATATCATGGGAGTTCGACAAGGGAAACTCCAAGTGTTGGGTAACCTTCATAACCACTTTCACTTGTACGATATAGAACATGCACCTACATCGACGCGCCTCCATATCCGTCAAGTCGATAGCGCCTATGTGATGGTACCGCCTTTTCGACATGACCTAACATTGGATCTAACCAGAGGTGGGCATTCTCATACAAATCCCTGGCGAACCATGCGATGACGACAGCTAAACCTACTGCATAGTATGCAACCGCCTTGTCGAGATTTGCTTCACTGCAATTTTAACCCCGCCCAAGGTAGTAGAAGAACAAGGTAAAGTGTCAGCTTCTTTCCCCCTCTTGAATTTCTATTAGATGAAGAGACTGATTAGAATTCGCCTGGGGAAACTCTAGTAATTGGGGTGCTGGGTACGAGAACATACACTTGAATCAACGCCACTTCCGCGAGCAAGCAACACTCGTGTGCCTGTACCGCCGTTCACATCAGCATGACCTGACATCTGGCCATGGAACCAAGCTCGTTAGACTTTGTCCCTCTGTCAGACGGGACCGGGGACACTTTTCACTGCAATTTTAACTCCGCCCAAGGCAACAGTAGATATCGTGTAAGCTTGTTAGAACCTCACTCAAGTAGAGCAAAACACCCCAGCAAGTCTATCAGATTCAATTGATACATGATATATTCATCATCGCGGAAAAAAAATTCGCGAGAGGTTCAGTGCCCAGCCATCTATAGCTTTGTCTAACCTGGTGTGTTGGCCGTCTTTGCAGCGATCACCACCTTTCACCTTAAGAGCACAATCCTCAGACTATTAAAAACCAAAAAAAAAAAGGGTCATTTCTAGTACACTTTTTCTTTCCCTCCCCTTGTATGCTCTCATCTAACCCCTTTCATTCCTGTGACAATCTTTAAACGCCGAAAAAAAAGTCCAATCCTCCGGGAATCAAAAAGTCTAGTTTTTTAAAACTGAACACCCTCGCCAACGCCGTTCTGGTACTCAAGGAGAATCTCTTTGGTGATCTGCTCCAGACAACCAGAGCTAGCGGCGACGAAACCAAGGACTGGAGGGGATGCCTTGAGGACCTTGCTCTGGTACTCTGGGTGGTACTGGACGCCTACGAACCAGGGGTGGTCCTTTAGCTCGACGACTTCCATTCGGTTGCCAGTGTCGTCCTTGCCGATGAAGTGGAGGCCTGCACCTTCGAGTTGTTCGACGTAGTCGGGGTTCACCTCGTAGCGGTGTCGGTGGCGCTCGTGGACGACGTCTGCGTTGCCGTATAGAGCTCGGAGTTTGCTCCATTCGCTGCCGGGCTGGAAGTGAGTGGCTCGAGATCCCTATATATCATGTCAGTAGGTGTTAGTTGTAGATGCAAAATCTTCTTACAAGTCTCATGGTGCCGCCCTTCTCCGTCTTGCTACCCTCGGGCATGAAGATGATGACGGGGTGCTCAGCGTTGGCAGTAAACTCCTCCGAAGCAGCATCCTTGAGGTTGCAGAGCTTGCGAGCCGCCTCGATGACGGCAACCTGCATACCCAGGCAGATTCCCAGCATGGGAATCTTTCTCGTGCGAGCCCAGCTCGCCGCCTTGACCATGCCCTCAGTAGCACGAGATCCGAAACCTCCGGGGATGAGGATACCGTCGGCGGTGCAGACCTCGTGCCAGGCCTTGTGGTACTTTGTAGGGTCGGCGTCCTGCGTCGACTCCTCCAGGTGCTCAGAGTCCACCCACTTGATGTGAAGAGCCTTCTGGCATCGCATAGCAGAGTGTTCCAGAGCCTTGGTGACAGAGAGGTAAGTGTCATGCGTCTCGACGTACTTGCCAACCAGGGCAATCTCAACCCGGTCGACGTGCTGTCGGGGGTTGACAGTCTTCTGCCAAACCTCCCAAAGCTGAGCACCCTTCTCGACGAGGGCTGGGGGGATGGTCAGCTTGTCCGGCTGCAAGCCTGTCTTGAGCTGCTGGAGCAGGCCCTCGGTCATGAGAAGATGAGGAACTTGGTAAACGGTCTCCATATCCCGTACGGCAATAACCTGATCCATGTCGACGTGGCAGCTGCTGGCGATCTTGGCGACTGTGGCCTCATGAGGAGGTCGTTCACATCGGCACGCAATCTACCCAGGTTAGCTGCTATCCTGGAAGTAGTGTGATCCTCAAATACGAACCAAGTCTGGCAAAAGACCCCTATAGCACTAGTTAGCAAATTGGTTCAAACACGTAGCGAGCTTCTGTGCGAGTTTGCAAACTCTAGACCCCAGAAACACCCAACACAATCAGGAGGGGCAAACTCACGCTTGACGGGCTCCACGAATAGAGTGCTGCGTAGGCTTGGTCTTCTCCTCTCCGTGAATGACGGGAACGTAAGAAACGTGAATGTTGACAAAGTTACCCTTGCCAGCTCGTTGACGGAACTGGGTCAACGCCTCAACGAAGGGCATGCTCTCGATATCACCGACGGTACCTCCCTAACGGATGGTAAGTTTCAAATAGCACAAGATGGCGAAGCGCTCTAGCTCCGCCTGGGCTCGTGGTTACATACCAGCTCAACTTGGACATGGTCAGTAAAGGGCGCTTCATCTATAGCCTGTGATGTAAAACATACCGATACACACATCAGGCTCATCTCCCGAGTCGTCGACGGGGATTCTGGCAACACGCTCAATCGAGTCTTGGATAGCGTTTACGACATGGGGCACGACCTGGACAGTCTTTCCCAGGTAGGTGCCTTTACAAAACTTGTCAGCTTCTTTCGCGATGGCTGCAAGTCTTTTGGGTCCGGCATTACCTTTTCGCTCTTCTGATAGAACGAAGCTGACAGGGTTTAGTCTTGGCGCTTCAAGGCCAGGGATTCTTCTTCGCAGACATACTTGTAAATCTTTCCAGTGGTAATGTTGCTCTACGGATCCGGGTTAGAGGAGAAGATACAAAAAAAGTACGTGGGCGCAATCTGAGCTTACCTCCTTTGTGAGATTAAGACCCAGGTATCTTGATACGGTCAAGTCAGACGACATTCTTCAGTCACTGCGAGTAAAACGACGATTTTACCTTTCATAGTTGCCCAGATCAAGATCACTCTCACCGCCGTCCTAACCCAGTCAGCAAGAGTTTTTACGCGTCCGTTGGAGCGGGGCGCATTACGTTGAGGACGAAGCATTCACCATGCTCCTTGGGACTCATGGTGCCTTTGACTCCCAGTCAGCCCAATAGCTCTGGGGAACTACATTTTGTGTTGTTTGGGGACTCGCCGGCATCAATATTCAAATAAGGATCTATCTTCACGGCCGTGACCTTGAGGCCCAGGGTCTTGAGAAGAAGGCCAGAGGAGGAGGCTGCATGGGAGATAACAAAGAGTTAGTTACGGTGAAGGGAGGGAGGGGCACGGTGTTGCTTTTTGACTTCGTACCAATGATGCCCTTGCCAATGCCGGAGATGACACCTAGAAGCGACGTTAATATGGGATTTCAAAAGGGGAAATCAGTATTTTATCACATACCTCCAGAAACTAGAACGTACTTCATCTTGTCGGTCGGGGATAAGGTGATTTGTTGGTGGTGACGGATGAAGTATTCGTGAAAGTTGAAAAATTTCGACGCTTGCCTGCTCCATAGAGGCACAGATTAGATACGGGTGGGGCTGCACTGTGCGCGTGTAGAAAATGCACTGGGCGGACAACCTCGAAGCTGACTCTGACTCTGACTCGATGCCATGAATCGTCATCCTTGAGGCTCTGCTTTGACTTTCGGCCAAGCCCGATTCGTTCATCAAGGAATTGGTTAGTATCAGTCTCACGTTGACACTTGATGAAATAAACAGTTAATTTGTCCTTTCACAAGACACTACTAATGAACCAAAGAAACAGTCCCTACTGCTTCATGCCTTACACCAAAATTATTGTCAAAAAACAATGGAAAAAACAGGACTTTCTATAGCCAGGCTCCACTCGATCAATACTGGACTTTTGTTCCACGAGTTGGGAAAAAAACATTGCTGAATGCCGTCTACACCGGTGCTATGCAAAGGGTGAAAAATATGTGTGAATGTGAATGCTTGCATTGAGAAAAGGGGGTATCTGTGATTTGTGCTAGTAGAGGTGCTCGGGAGCGGGACGCAGACAGAGCGTGTTAAACATGACAGCGATATGACATGTGAATAATGAGATGGGCGACCATGACCCGGTGTCGTGGGACATAATGAACCATGGCAAGCGTAAACAGGTCGCTAGGCGTGTGAGATGTAGTAGAATAATGCGTGTCGTTAAAGTCGTGATAGCGTTGCGCGTGCCACTGCCCTTTAAAAGCGTGGACTTGATCATGCTGGAGAACCAGGGTACGGAGAACCAAGACTGGAAAGGCTGGCGATACTAGTGCGGTTGACACGTTTGCGCTTCATGGCCTGGTAATCCTGCTTAAAAGAAGAGAGGCATCGTTGAAGTTCCTTGTCCGGGTGAGGAGGCAGTTGGATCTCAACTGCCTTGAGACAAATCCGTAGATGCTGGAGCTCGTCGTCATTTTCGCGAAGCTCTTGCTCACTGAGTTGTGTGTTAGAGAAGAACGCGAGAAGGCTGTCCAGGATACTTACAGATGAGATACCCGGTTTTGAAGAAAGATGATGCGTTGGGCGGCACGTTCGGCACGCTCAATGAGGAGACCTTGGATATGCTAAGGACATGTTAGGACAGATAGTACAAGAGATAAGAACTGCAGCTTACTTCCGACTCCTCCTGGCGAGCCTTGAGGTTAGCGACGAGCTGAGACATCTCCTCGTTAAGCTGCGTCACTTCCTGGATAACCTTCTTGGCCTGAACCACCGTCATGCCCATGTTGGGTGGAGGGTCAGGTTCCGGCTCCGGCTCCGGCTCGGGGTCCCTCCGGATAGACGCTGATAAGTCGGAGAAGCGGGTCCGGAAGATGGATGAACCCGGAGAGCTGAACAAGGAGTCACCGGGACTGCGCATGTCGACGCTCAGGGGCCGTCGGGGCGTGGGACGAGGCGAGGGAGTGGATGGGTTAGATGAGAATGAGACTGTCTTCTTCATTCTCGTAGATGCTTCCAGGTGGTCCAGCTGAGCGGTGAGGAGGTCGACGTCAACATCATCGACATCGTCGTTGCCGGATGTGAGCTCATGAGCGAGTTGACTCAGACGCCGGGCGAGAGTGTCGCGGTTGCTCCGGCTGAGACGGACACCCCGTCGGGCAGTTGGTGAGGCGTCATTAGGCTCTTGGTCATGATGAGAAGAATGCCTCGAATGCCCGGATAATTCCCTCCTCAGCGGGCTCAACCGTCCAGTGGAGAAGCCGAGACTAGAAGCGACACTCGGACTAGACAGTAATGAGGGTGTCCTCATACCAGGAAGGTCCTGATCCGGGACAGAGTCATGGTCGTCGGGATAGCGATGGCGATAGTCGCTGCGATAGTCGTTGCCGTAGGAGAAATACCCGGTGGCTGGGGTCGTCGCGTTGGACGAAGATTTTGAGATGGGCATCTTGCGATCAGGCGTAGAAAAGATGAGCTGCTGCTCATCGGTGAGTGATGCAGCTGCGGCGGCTTCAGCTGCAGCGATGGCAGCGGCAGGATCCTCGTCGATGGCAGCGAGATCCATGGTTGCGAGTGGACAAAATAGAGTGAGTGACTCGGTCGGTATGTGCAGGTGCAGTAAGACCTGAACCTGGCTTGACAGCTCACCAAGAGCCTCACAAGCCCTTTTTGAGAACCAGAAACCCTTTGCCCAAAACCACCAGCCTAAAGGAGACGAACGACGTGGCCGTGGGTGGATCTCACAAGAGAAAAAAAACAGCACTAAGCCTCACCGACTCCCCTGGGAAGAAGCGGGAGGTTGGAGCAGCATCCACCAACCAAAGACGTAGCTTTGGGCGTGGTCCTCAAACTTGGTCGGCCGGGGGGGCTGCTAAATGAAGGGCCCAGTGGGCCACAGGAGGCCCTAGAAAGGGGGCGCAAAGAGAGAAGCGAAGTAAGGGCGTCAAGAGGAAGTCGATGAATCGATAGAGCAACCTAGGGCCACAAAGCAAGCCAGGAAAACCTGCGTCTCTGTCGCGCGTGCGGCCTCAAGTCTGTCTCTCCCTTTGGCTTTTGGGTCGAGTCATTTGCGTTGGGTTGATGCAGTCAGTGGAGGAGGAGAATCTGTTTGGCTGCGCTTAAGCAGGTCGGGGCCAGCCCCATATTTAATCCGGACCAATCATGTAACATCAAATCGAGATACGTCATGCCTCGCCTATTTTTGGCTGTGACACAGGTATCGGCCACCAAGCGCCTTCAGGCCTTGTAAGGTTGTGGCTAAAACTCGACTCTGAAGAGGTGAATGGGGGATTTAATCGGTAACAATGGTGACAATAAAAAGTGGTGAGACATAAATACTCCGATGAATGCACTCTCTCGATGGAGGAAAAAAAAAAGCACCATGGTAATTACCCCCTTACTGCAGAACAGATGGATATTCGAGGGGTACTCATTTCCAATCTGTTCATTTTTTGTTCCTCAGGCTCCTAGCGAGATTCTTCCCCGCGTGACAAGTCACCTGATTCGAGAGACGAAGACGAAGACGGAAACAACACCAGAGACAAAGGATCAACAGCGGCGCATCTGCTTCTGACAACCGTCTGCTCTTTGCCCCAGCAACATGGCTTTTGCATTGTTCTTGTAAAAACTGAGAGCGGTCGGTTGGTCGGCATGTGACCGAGCTGAGCCTGATTGGAGGTGGGGTGTGGGGTACTGAGACGGCTTGTGAAAGGCGCCTCCAACGATGGATGCTCGATGGAGTCTGGGGAACTTGATTGCCGGAGCATTAGATGGGCAGTTTATAGTTGAGTGTATCTCATGATCTACGCACTTGAATAGCGGATTGCCTTTCTAGGAAATCAAAAGTCAGAAGAAAGTTGCGTAAAAGTATTGATTCTCAATATCCGAATAAGGCAGTCCGTTCTCACGACCAGCAAACCATCAGACACAACACGTCTCTTGGACGCCATGTTCGTAACAGCGCCTCGCCTCGACCTCTCGCCAACCCTTGTCTCCGACGCAGAACATCTGCCACTCACCCCGAGCTTGCCGCTGCGAGTAGCGGCTCTCCTCCCCCGCGAGCAAGGTCCAGGCCCTAACTCTCTCCCTTCTGTAGCCAGATCTCGTCGATTGTGGTGCGGCGTTCATGCCTCCATGGCCTGACGCCGGGCCCCCGGAGATTTCCCCGAGGTGAGTCGACCGTACCCCGACATTTGAGCTCGGAGACCGGCGGGGGAAAAAAGGTTCAAGTTGCCAACTCCGTAAAAAGGAAAAAAACAATGTCTACACGCCCATTTAGCAAAGACGCTTCTGATAGAGATTGACCGCTTGCAGAAAACTTTCTCTTGAGAAATTATCCAGTTTCTTCTACAGTTCCATAGGCCCGTATCCTTCACCCCGGGAAGCAAAGGCACAGCTCCGCGTCCCCGTAAATG
>NKCJ01000262.1:0-56268 GCA_003947015.1 Fusarium sp. AF-6
AAAAAACAATGGACAAGGGGGGGCGTGTGACGATGGAGAATCCGAATAAGAAAACGTGTTGTGCTATTGGCGCCCCAGATTTTAATTTGTTCAGGTATCAACCTTTAATATTCCATGATTTGCATTGGATGGAGCTTGTTCCCTCCCTCAGGCGCGGGAGGTTTTTCTTCCTGGGGTCCAGGTCGGGATGACAAGGGCCAATTTCCCAGGGGACGCAGCCTATCACGGCACAGCTCTGACAGCCTGACAGGGCGGGCAGGCGTAACTCACTCTTTTGGGCACTTACTTGTTTTGACAGAGTTGAGAGTTGTTGTTGCCCTTTCCCAGTTGTCTCTGTTGCACGACATGCAAAAGAGCGTCATGTTTGTCTAAGCCTTTACATACAAACTTCTCCCCATTAAGCATTGCCCATCTAAATACCCAACAAACAGTTGCACACCCATCAATTCAACATTAAGACACCAGCTGAAGTTCTCGACGGTCCTTTTTCGCTTCAATGCCTGTGCGTCTGCGAGAATCTGATGGACCCCGGGGGCCTGGACGCGCTAGTTATGCACCTTTCGTATAGCTATAGACAGAAATAAAGATACACTCTCCCTGCTAGAATCCACATTACATAGTCGCTTATTTATGTCTCCAAGCCCCACTCCTCCCCACAAGGTCCATCTCCACCATGAAGCATCCAACCCCCAGACGATCCAAGCGAGTTGATGGCTTCACCCTTGAGCCTCACTACCTCATCCGTCACTCTCGATCAATCACCATTCTCCAAAGAGACCAGGGTAGTGCTATACGAAACTTGCATGACGCTAGCCCCCGATCCCGTCTCTACGTCAACGTCGTCTACAGGAAACTCATCCTTTTTGCGGCCTCGGTATCGTGATAACACCCGGTTTTGTGGTCACTTCTACGCCGTTTCATTGAGGGGTTTTCTCTTTCTTTGCCTTCTCGCGGGCGCAGCAGTCTCGCGTGGCAAAGATGCTGTTTTTCTGCCCCAGTTCCATCACCCTTGTTCCGGAGGATGCTTTTGATGCCCGGCGCCTCCCTCACCCCCAAAGCTCCACACTTTTCTTGTCTCATGGTGAAGCTTGGTGGATATATCAAGCGGTCCCTTTGTTTTCCAAGCTTGATCAACGCCGAGTCGGACCATTTGTGCTGAGATCTAAGCCTCGATGAGGACTGGGCGTTACTTGGATGGTTCTGTATCCTTGCCATCTGAACTAGACGAAACCCGCATCTTCCCTCGACGGATCCCGCGGGTTACTCTCTCCGTTGCCTTCATATCAAGCGTGGGATGATGGGATGAGTATCAACTGCACTGTAAAAGATCAGATTTAGGCTTCACGGGGGGTGTACTGGTTTGATTCTTTCTTACTTACACCCGCCCCTTCACCCCGGAACCCATCCGCCAGCCGGTCCATAACCCAGGACGAAGCGCCAGAGATGGCGAGGACATTACCTAGAGGTACCGTTACTTCTCTTCTTGGTCTGTGGTCCGAGCCTCCTTGATTCTGGTATCTTCCTCGGCTCCATCCTCCTGCTTCATCCGTCGATGGCCCCTCCTACCCAAGGTGCACACGATGTGGTGTGTTGTCGATGGTCCTTACAATCGGTAATATTACCCACAAGATATCCCAGTGACCTTAGAGATACCTGATGCCCTGACGGGCACAGCCTGGGTTACCGCCGAGCGATAAAGGTCCTTCATGCCAAGTTAAGACTGGCCGTTCTAACCGACCAGACAGATGGTGTAAGTGATGACTAAAATAAAGGATCATGCTTCTTGATGAGCATTTGGGTAACTTCAAACGAAACGTCATGCCCTGAAGTATGGGTTCACTCCCATATGGCTGTGACACTGTAGGGTCTTGTGGCTTCTGCTCCAAGTGTTCACCCCCTTGCCCAACTATGCCCACAAACACAGCACCCCCGAGGACAAGACGTTCTCTTCTCCCAAAAACAGGCCGACCTTCGGGATTGATCGGATACTGGCACGGGAGATTACTATGTGTGTCTGTGTGTCTCCCACCACAACTCCTCCCCTTCCCCCCCCTTCCCCTTCTCAACCATGCATTAACCTGCCACTAAGCCCAGCATTCTGACCTTTAACGGTTGACAGAGGTCATTACAATTAAATAGTGAAGGAGCTCTTGAGTTCAACCAGCCGTTTACCATCTCCAAGTTAGACTCACTGTCCTTTCCAAGCGGGCCTGGGTTAACCTCACGTTCGTTAAGGTCAGCCTTCGTCTGTGCTGCCTCCGCTGTAGCCTCCTGTGCATAACTGGACGTTGATCCGCTATATGAAGTTATTCTTTCCTCTTTTTAAGCCTGAGCACCGTGGTCTTATGACTCTCTGGCAGTTCTCACTCGAGACCCGGACACTGAACAGTTGGGGTGTTCTTTGGAGCCTGAAGTAACGAAGACATGCTTTCACTTTGGTAGCCTCTCTAGACTTTTAGCTCCCTTAACTCCACAAAACTACGTTTTTATTTCTTCATTTCCTCAACTTCGTTGAATGGAGAACTGTTGATCGACTGTCGCCAGGATGAGCACTGAACGCTTTGCCACTCCTCTCATCGTACCCTACATCTTTATTTACACTCTGATGAGCACCCCGTCAAAAATAGTAAAATTGAGCCTCGAACGTCGTCTTTTTTAATTTATTTGCTTTGCCATGACTGCAGAATCCCCGCCTTATCCTACCAAAAAAAACCCTCTCAACGTTGAAACAGGCACTTTGTTTCTACTTGCCTTCTTTGAGAGGTAACGACCCTGAATCATGATCATATAACCTAACCCCTAAGCCTTATGACATGGGATGCACCACTGGATACTAAAACGCGCTTTCTCGCTCACAATCCTCTTCGTCTTCTCTCTTTATCTTTCCCTTCATCCTTCCTCTTCTCTTCAATCCCACCCCCTCAACCCCCTTCTTCCGGGCGCCTCATATCCTATCCCATTGCATAGCGCATCCTGCATCCTGCATCCCGCCAACCGCCTCTGACCTATCTGCCGTGCGTAATCTGCAACCGCGGTACGCAGTATGCGCCATGGCCGAAAATCGCGACATCGCCTTTTGCTTCAGAGGTTGGGCCTACGACACAGGCAAAGTTGACAGACCAAAGAGGCGAGTCATTCGGATCAGCAGGGCTCACGACTGCAGGAGAGCCAAGGATATTCTCAGTCTCAATGACACAACCGATGCTGGCCTCGTCATCAGCCCCAAGGAAGAGGACATTGAGGGTGTAGACTGGTGCGTACCACGTCTTTGACTTGTATTCTGTCACTAACTCACACTCTAGCGGTTTGTTGGCTGTCATCGTTGGCGAGCTTTTACCACAAGCCGAGGTGCCCAACCACAAGGAGTTTTCCAAACCTGTACCTTTGCAAAGCTTTGACCCTGCCATCCATACTTTTGTTGAGACGAGGCCACAGACTCGTTTAGTTGTGGCCATCATTCGTCAGCAGAGGTGCACGCTGCATCTTTTGCACAGCAAGAGGCGTGATGGCTTGTGCGAAGCTACCCCCTTGCCTGGACAGCAGGCCTGCAACGACAGAGTGGTTTATTACTAGGAATGGGCCCATGGCGTGACAGGTACGAAAGGTTTCCAGCGCAGACAGACCATGAGGCACAACATCAATGCCTTCTGTTCCGAGTTTCGAGGAGATGCACAGAAGGAACCACCTCAGCAGACTCTGTCACCTCCCCTAGCGGATCAGGGCGATCATGACCAGATCTATGAGAGTTCTACATCAGAGAAAGTGGTTTCTTTCATCAACACGGTTGTTTCAGCATACAACACTTTCCCGAGCAAGACCTTCCTCCAACATGTGATAGGCCGCTTCAGAACATCGGAGCAGACTTCTCTCGTGGGCCAGTCGACCCCTGGAGTGGCTAGCAGGGCGGTCATCCGCGACATGATGGAAGGGAAAGGGGATCTCACTGAAGAACAGGCGGAGTGTGTTATCGACGCGTTCAAGGTTCGTCAACTACCGATGAAGGATTAGAGGAACTTCTAACATGTTCGGCTTAGGAACTCTGGCCATACCAGTTCGAGACTGTTGGAGAACACAGGATCAACATCAGCGCTGTCATTGAGTTGGCCAAGGGTCTTTACTCCATCTCGGCATGAGGTATCACCATCCACGAGTCCCTGTATCTTGGCGTGATCGTGTCATTCTGCACCATGTTTTCCAACTCGCACGCTTTTGACGCAGGCGTTGGAGAATATCACGACAACTTGATCCAATCGGCCATCAGCATTGCTCGAGGGAGCGCGTCAACTCCCATGCCTGCGCGTCCGTTGGCACAGACAGTCGACAGAAACCCCAGGGTCGCTCTCCTTGAGGTCCTGATACGGGATAAAAATGCTCTCCTAGAGTATCTCAAGGCCTGGCATGATGCTGGTAGGCTTCCACGCACCCATGGATGTGGCCTCGGACAGCTTCACAAAGCGGTTCAGCTAGCCAGTGTAGTCCTTGGTACACAGAACAAGGAGGTTACTGTGACAGCCTGGACGCAGGTGAAGCGACTGGCAGTCGGGCTTGCTTTTGAGATGCCTTTCGGATCCATTCCTCCGGGGGACTGCAATATAAAGGTTATCCCAGCAATATTGCAAGCAGCAGTTCATGTGGTGGCAACCGATGTGGTCGAAAAGTTTGCGACACAGGCTGATCTGGAGTCTGACGCCATGGATGCTCAGCCAACACTTCCTGGACTCCCTGCTAATTCGGCGAAGCTTGCAGATAAATTCTCTGCCCTCTATCGTGCCCTCGGTTCGGTGAAAGAAGAAGGCGCCAGGGGTGCTGTCGGCGAGGCTATTCGGGACTACGAGGGAGAGCAGGAGGAGGACGGCGAGGAAACCCCTGGTTTGTCCTCAGCCCTGGGGCTCCGCTCGAGTCTGGACCAGAAAGATGCCGCACTTCTGCGATACATGCGACAAGTTTTTGAGAAGGAGCGCGACTCTTCCGGGAGCCAGGACTTGGACAAGGAACTGGCATGGGCCAGCAGGATAGATTGGAAGTAGTGAGTGTTGAAGGGTTGGTGGTCGTTCAGGGGTCAATCTACTTGCTCTAACTCGAATTCAAGGGTACTTGCTATCTCAAACTAGCTAACAAAATCTGGAATGTAACATCTGAAATTTTGATGAGCTTTCATTGCTCGTTGTAGGTTATGGTGGCTCGTGGCTAGGCCATGTGAGCTCAATGTGAGGGCCGATTCTTACTTTTTCAAGCGAGAGATTTTGCACCTCTTAGGTTCGTTGGCAGTTAGAACGGAGAGCTGCGTCGTAGATCATTCATAAGGTTATCCTGAAAACTAATAGTAGGTAGTGCAATGCCTTGGCTCCCTACAATTTATGTGCAAGGCGATGCAATGCTTCTCTGTCCATATAAAATTCTGTCAGAAGCAGGCAGGCATCTGCATTTACCTTTATGGCCTGAGTACTTAACTATGATTTATTGCCACCGTAGAGGCAAACGACTGTTCAAACATTGTCCTCTCTCTTCCCTCCCCCCTGTACTTCCATCCTCCAACATCCCCTCCCTTCTCTTTTCGATCCCAACACACTCCTTTGAGGTTTAGGAGCCATTAATCTCCTCTTTAGACCGGTATCGAGAGAGAGAGAGTATTTTTTCCTGCCCATCCCTTCCCAATTCAACAACACCAGGATCATTCTTCCATCAGGACCCAGCTTACACATACCAACTCCTCTGTTTGCCAGCTGCAAACGTACAGACAACCCGACTCCTAAAGTTTTCCCTCGTTGGCGGCCAGATGAGACTCAGAATGCCTGAGCACTACCTCTGGGTTACGTAGGTGTTTGATCCCATGTTCCCTCCCCCGCCTGAGGGCTTCGAGGGCCTTGGATCAACTGTCGTGGAGTTAGGTTTGCCTTCCCTCGACCTTCTGGAGTCTCTATTTTTCATCCAAGCCCTCGCATGTATCCCTTTTTAGTTGATAGGCCACACAGACTCCAGTGCTAATGGGATTAATCTCTGTGTAGAACCACCCCACGGGCTCCAAAACTGAGTCTACGCTTCTGTCACTTCTCCAGACGAAGCTCCTACCATGTCAGGCTATGGGTATCACCAAGCTCCCGCAATAGGTCGAGAATCCATTAAAATGTGCATTCCTTTGGCATGAAGTCAGCATGGGCAAGTCTCTCATGGCGCTGACGGCAGCTCTGATTAAACGAGAATAGATGCTACTAGACTGTGGGTTATTTCTCGTGGTTTGTCCCCCTTAGGGTGTCTCTCGTTGGTAGTATGAAGTACAGAAGCACTTCAAGAAGGTATGAATGTCTTTCTTCGGAAATCCATGATAGTGAGACCCTCAACCATCCTGTATCATTCTTGACAGTGCTAGCACTCCCGTTACGGTGCTTTTGCGCCACGAACCCGTCATCTGCTCAACAACCTTTCTCATCAAGACATTCAAAGAATACCAGGAATACTCTGCATACAGAGACCTGATCCTCGCCTTGGGTAATCGAGTCTGCAACGCCTCTCTTGCCCAACCAAAAGCTGGAGCGTCCAAATCTTCTGCTGCATTGCGACACTTACGAGTCGCTCAACAAGAAGATTGCCGCTTTGATCCTCGACGAGTCACACCATGCACACGATTCAGACTCGCAGTTCAATCAAGCTCTGCGTTCGCTATGACGCCACTGCGCCTTCTTGCTTTCAGGGGCCCCAATCAAGAGCTCATGGCGGGATCTGTCTAAGCAGACCATGATACTGCCAGGCAGCCCGTTTCAAACATATTGAAGATTTCGACGACATCTTCGAGACGGGCCCTGACGAAGATAACGGATCGGTACCAGAAGGTGTCATCTGGAACATGTTTCAACATTACTTCATGGGTCAAATCCTCAGTCGTCCCAAGTCGGCCCTGAACTTGTCTGACTGGACAATGCATGTCGTCCCTGTCATCTCCGAGCCAAGAGATCGATACAATTATCTGGTGATTGTTGCTCTGGTATGTGAAGCAAAGAGGCATAGCAGGGGCAAGAAATTTACCAAGGACGGGATGGCCTTGCTCAACAAGGCTCACCGACTCGCCAACCACCCTGTCCTTCTTGACGGTCCCCAAATCGACATCAAGACGGGCGTTGGGCTGGCTGACACCCTCCCAAAGTTTTCTGAGAAGTCTACCGATAAGAGTGAGGATCCAGGGAGCCATGCTGACGCCCAGGCTGGGAACAAGCAACACTCTATCCCTGGCCGATCAGGTGGAATGGGGCGTGCGAACAAAGAATGGACCGAGATCTGGCTCCAGCGTGTCCGGGGCATGGGCGTGTGGACTATCGTGTCTACAGTCAACGACCTGCTGCGTTGCCACTAGGACGAGAAAGTCGTGATTGCTTCGGCCTCGGTTGTGTTTCTTGACCTCCTCTTCGAGGCTCTTTGCCGAGATGTCGTCGTCATGGACAAAAAGCACATGATCGCGCAGTACGATCTATCCGTCGAAGTGGACAAGAGGGCGTCCATCATTGACGCATTCAGCAAGCCAACCGATATGGCCAAGAAGGCAGTGCTCTGTGAAGCCTTGCGCATGACCGACGATGAAGAGAAGAGACCTCAACTTCTCCTGGACATGGAAAAAGCCGATGGCCCACGGATCCTCCTCCTGGACGCCAACATCGCCAAAATGGGCAGTGTCGACCTGAATCTGACTGGGGTCTCAAGAATCATCTTTTGCCACTACTTTGGGGCGCCAGATATAGTACCATTCGGCATTGAACATGCCCACTAGGTAGGCTAGGAGAAGGCGGTTCATGTGTATCCCCGATGCGCCAACTCGCGCGCAATATGCGCTTGCTCTCAAAGAGTTCAGCAAGAACAAGGAGGAAGCTTGGTGAGTAGGGTATTGATTGCCCATGGAGCAGCCGTTCACAGGAGGTTTGGGCAGTGGGATTCCGACACTGATATGCAGGGGAACAAAAACCTACAAAGAGGTCAAAGAAGAATTAGTAAACATGAGAGCGATCAGGGGTCAACAACAAGAGGTGAGTATCGATCATTGCCTTATGTTTTTGGAGCGTGATGACAGTAATGGAAAAGTGACATACAATGGAGACTACTCGAGATTTGCTATCAGGAAATTGGAATGAGCTGCTGACAGGATTGAAACTGCCAGAACATACATGTGATATAATAAAAGGGGTAAGCTTGATAATGAAACCCACAAGGCGTACATCTGTCGTGAAGAGGAATATGAATGACGGCAAAGCAAAAGCTGGATACCCCTATTGACTTTGCTAAGCACTCATGTACAAAGCAATCACGTACAAAGCAATGAGGGGAAATGTTATAATTTAGGTATCGCCAATATTGACACAGTTTATCTCTTCGCCAGTCCCGTCCCGTTCCATCCCATCCCGCACCATGTGTTGAAATGCCACGTCCCAAAGTTTCGCCTTCCAGTCCTATAATCCCACGTTGAGTTGAGGGTACAATACCATAATCATGCCGGGTGTATAGTAGTCATTGTATTTTCTAAAAGAGGCCGTCAATCTCACCAGTCTCGACGTCGACGTCGACGTTGAGGTAGCCAGGGGCCGTGGGGAGACCAGGGATGGTCTGGATATCGGCAGCCAGGGCATACCTAGGTGCTTGTTAGTGACAGTACATTCATTGGCGAGAAAAGGGAAACTTACAGATATCCTGCTCCAGCAGCCATCCGGACATCACGGATAGGAACCGTAAAGCCGGTAGGAGCACCCTTCAGGTCAGGGTCGTGAGAAAGAGAGTACTGCGTCTTGGCAACGCAGATGGGAAGGTTTCCGTAACCCTGGCGAGTGTACGTGTCCACCTTCTTCTGGGCGAGCTCGCTGAACTCGACCTTCTCAGCACCGTACATCTTTTGACCGATGGCGGTGATGCGGTCCTGGACAGTTCCCTCCAGGTCATAAGTGAGCTTGAGCTCCTTGGGCTTCTCGGAAGCGGCAATGACACCGTTGGCCAGGTCGACGGCACCCTTGCCTCCTTCGGCCCAGTGGTTAGATAGGATGGCGTCCTCAGCACCGGCGGCGATGGCCTCCTCCCGGATGACAGCGATCTCGGCATCGGTGTCAGTCGAGAACTTGTTGATGGCAACGACGACAGGGATGCCAAAGGACTTGGCGTTGGCAATGTGCTTCTTCAGGTTCACGCAGCCAGCACGAAGGATGTCAACGTTCTCCTCCTTGTAGACAGCGCTCAGGGCAGCGCCAGGGGCGATAGGAGGACCGCCGCCGTGAACCTTGAGGGCTCGGACAGTGGCCACAACGACGACAACGTCAGGAACCAGGCCAGAAGTACGGCACTTGATGTTGAAGAATCGTTCACCACCCATGGTGAAATCGAAACCGGCCTCAGTGACAACAAAGCCGGACTTCTCGCTGTGGTCCTCATCAGGCTCAGTACCCGCAAGCTTGAGGGCAAGCTTGTCAGCCAGGATAGAGCTCTGGCCGATACTAATGTTGGCGAAGGGACCAGCATGGACAAAGACGGGAGTACCCTCGAGGGTCTGCATAAGGTTGGGCTTGATGGCATCCTTCATGAGGGCAGTGAGAGCACCGCCAGCACCGATATCATCACAAGTGACGGGGTCACCGCTTCGCGAAGTGGCAACCACCATTCGGCCGAGGCGCTCACGCATCTCGGCCAAGCTGTTGCTGAGAGCAAGGATAGCCATGCACTCACTGGCAACAGTAATGTCAAAGCCTGTCTCTCGAGTCTGTCCCTTCTCAGTCGGGGCAGTTCCGACCGTAACTCCACGAAGGTGACGGTCGTTGACATCGAGCACTCGCCTCCAGGTGATGGTCTCAGGATCAATGTCCAGACGAGCGAATCTGTGGATCTCATCCTCAGTCAAGTCGTCGGGGTTGGTCTTGTCAATGCCAAGCTTCTTCAACCGGCGGAACATGACAGGGGCAAACTTCCTCTGGCCGTTCTTGGCTGGTACCAGTCGTCGGTATAGGGGACCGTCCTTCTGGGTGTTCTCGTGGAAGATGCGAGTCTCGATCGCAGCCGCGAGGAGGTTGTTGGCGGCAGTAATGGCGTGGATATCGCCAGTAAGATGCATGTTGAACTCGTCCATAGGGATGACCTGACTGTAACCTCCTCCAGCAGCGCCTCCCTTGATACCAAAGGTAGGACCTTGGCTGGGCTGTCGCACATTGGCAAATGTCAACCGGCCAACATGGGCTCCCAGGGCCTGGGCCAGACCCATGGTTGTGGTAGACTTGCCCTCTCCGAGGGGTGTAGGGGTAATGCCGGTGACAACGACATAGCGACCGTTCGTTCGGTGCTCAAGTCTCTTGAGGAGGCTGAGATCGACCTTGGCCTTGTACGCGCCATAGGGCTCAAGCTCGTGGGGAGCAATGCCAACTTCGGCGGCAATGCGAGTAATCTGCTTGGGGGTCTGGGATCGCGAAACGGCGATATCAGAAGGAACAGGGTCCTCAAGCTTCAGGGGCAGGGGAATGGTCTTCCTGAGCTTCTGGGACTCAAAGTACCATGTTGTGGCATCGATAACGTTCTGCATGAGCATGGCAACCGTCATGGGTCCAACACCACCGGGAACGGGGGTAATGGCCGAAGCGACCTCGGCAGCAGCATCGTAATCGACGTCACCGACAAGTCGGTATCCGGACTTCTTTGTGGAATCCGGCAGGAAGTTTGTTCCGACGTCAATAACAACAGCGCCAGGCTTCAGCCAGCTGCCCTGAACGAACTGAGGCTGACCAATGGCGGCAACGACGACATCAGCTTCCTTGATGTGGTTCTGGATATCCTTTGTCTTGGAGTGGCAGACAGTGACAGTAGCGTCGGCGTTTCTCAACAGGTAGCTCACAGGGCTTCCGACAATGTCACTTCGTCCAAGGACAACGGCGTTCTTGCCCTTGAGGTCAACGCCGGCCTCCTTGAGCAGGATCATGACACCCTTAGGGGTGCATGGCACGAAGAGAGGCTTGCCGCCACGCTTGGCAAGCTCTCCGATGTTTCTGGTGCCAAAACCATCGACATCCTTCTCATCTGCCACAAAGGATGTGACAGTGTACTCGGAGATGTGACTGGGAAGAGGAAGCTGGACCAGGATGCCGTGGACAATAGGGTCATTGTTCAGCTGACGGATGTGGTCCAACAGCTCAGCCTCTGTGATAGACTCTGGGTAGTGAAGCAACTTGCTATCAATGCCAGCCTATTACCAGTGAGTCAATGATCAAGTCACACAGGTACCGTCAGTCTGACTCACCTCTGCGGCGGCCTTGAGCTTCATGCGAACATAGGTAGCTAGGCGGGGTCAGTGAGAAGATCATCAACTTGTGATGGCGGGGCAGGGTATCACGAACAAGAGTCGGAACGATCACCAACTGGACGAATTGAGTCAGCATTGAGCAATTGACGAGGATAAGAGTAGCACAAGTGACCGTGACACACCTTGGATGATCTTGAGGCAGGGCTGGTATCTGGGGTTGAGCTTTTGCTTAGCCGCGACTTCGGCACACAGCCGCTCACGGATGGACTTTGCGATGGCAGTGCCGTCAATCTTGGTAGCAACCATTGTGGCGGTAGTCGAAGAGAAGTTCCGTCGTCTCTGATCAAACAATGGATGCAAGATTCGGCAAACAGAAGGCGAAGAACAGGAACCAGCAGCGACAGACACTGAAGCAAAGTTCAATCGTCGGCTGTTGTCCGAGAGGCAGTCGGCGTATATGAAGTGGGCTGCTGGGCGAGGGGGAGGGGCAGTTGGAATAGTGGCGCCCAAGGCCAGCACGGGCGACACGGGGGAGACGCCCGAACACGTGTGGGGACGAGTTTGCCTTGACCTTGAAGACTTTGTGCGTGAGGGCGGTGCCTGTGGGTGGGTGAAAATGTGACTGTGAGCCTGAGTTTGCGGGTGTGAGTGGTGCGTCCAACGGGGCCCGGCTATTGCAGGTTCGGCTTGGTGTGCCCGTCGGCTGCTGTGCCGTAGGTGCTGAAGAGTCAACAATATCAAGAGTGAAGAACATCTCGGGACCCTTCGGCATACATCCGCAGACGATCCCGACGCGGCGTAACGGAGCTTGACCCCGGCCATGATCAACTGGTGGTATATATCTGATCTCGTAGATGCATACCTATGTGCCGACCTAGTATGAGATGCCGAAAAATCTCCATACGTCCGTTCTGTAGGTAAGATTAAACGAGAATGGCCTAAGATCGGAGAGTTTATCCAATGCCCGTTGTGCAACAAAGATGGTGTTCTAGGAAGGTGAGGGGAGAACGAAAGAGTAGAGGAAAACGCCTGGCTGCCAATGGTCTCGAACGTAAATCTGACAATATCGTACAGGTAGGAATCACAAGCAAGACAGAGAATTAGGTCTAGTTTTGCAGGGAACAAACGACCGAGTTCAGATCTTCATGGTCCTCCTCCATCTTTGACGGATTCCAACCGTTGACGCTGCTGGTCGTGTGATCCCCCTCCAAACGATGAGACAGGGCGAGCGAGATGTAAGCGTCAGCGAGTCGAGGTGACTCAGTCGTCAAGAGCCAACAGTTTCCTCCAGGATCAACAATTAATCAATCTGGAGGGTCGAAGGTCCAGTTTCGCCTCACGTTGGAGATGGCGTCAGTCTGGCCTCTTACACAGAGAGAAAGTGCAAAGTGGTTTCTAAGAAATCGGGCGAGTAAATGGTTGATGCCTCAGGACGGGCCGCCACCAGGCGAAATTCGACGTCAACAAATTCATGCTATCATTCCACTTTCTGGGATATTTGACAAGAAGGATTCATATTATGACTCTTGAATCCTTGATATGACTCAATAGTCTATGAATGAATCTATCACGGGCGTCACTATCTCTCGAATAATAGGCAACCAAGGTGTTGAACATGGCAAATCCCAAACTTGACACCCGGTGTCAGGCACAGCCTTCATATCCGCACCAGAGCTTAGCCCAGAAAAGTAAAAGTCCTGTGCCCCCGCGAGAAGGAGGGGGGATTTGTGCCCCACCAAAACGCACAACCGCCAAAAATTCCATCGCGAAAGCCCTCGCCATATAACCAGCCTTTCCGAACTTGCCTCCGCCATCAACCCCTCCGAGCCCCTCAGATAACGACATCATGCGGCCCATTCTTCTTGCCGGGCACGAGCGTGCGCTCACCCAGATTCGGTACGTCAAAACATTTCATTCTCTGCCACTTTCAGACGACAAAACTTCAAGGAGGGGGAAGAGTGAACGTGGAACATGAAATGTCCTAGTTCTTTAAATAGCTTGGAATACCACTCAGAACCCCCCCGGCTAACATCGTTGACCACCCATAGATACAACCTCGATGGTGACCTCATCTTCTCCGTCGCCAAGGACCAGCAGATCTGCGCCTGGTTCTCTCACAACGGCGAGCGTCTCGGTACCTACCACGGCCATGTCGGTGCCATCTGGACTGTCGACGTCGAACCTACCTCGACCATGATCGCTTCGGGCTCCGCCGACAACACCATCCGCCTGTGGGAGGTCAAGACCGGCCGCCTCATCAAGACCTGGGAGTTCCCCACCGCCGTCAAGCGAGTCGAGTTCAACGAGGATGGCACCAAGCTGCTGGGTGTTACCGAGAAGCGTATGGGTTACCTCTCCAACATTGTCGTCGTCGACATCAACCCCGACGTCAACGCCGAGCAGAGTGACGAGAAGGTCCTGACCATTGTCTGCGACGAGAGCAAGGCCACCGTTGCTGGCTGGAGCGCCATGAGCAAGTACATCATCGCCGGCCACGAGGATGGCAGCGTGAGCCGATACGACGCCAAGACCGGTGACCTGCTAGACAACGTCCCCGTCCATGAGCTTAACCAGCCCATCGTCGACCTCCAGTGGTCTCCCGACCGAACCTACTTCATCACCGCCTGCAAGGACAAGACTGCCAAGGTAGGTCGCTTCTGCTTACGGACCAAAGTACAAACACTGACCTCTCCAAGCTTATCTCTGCCCGCGACCTCGAGGTTCTCAAGACATACGTCGCCGATACTCCCCTGAACAGCGCCACTATCACCCCCAAGAAGGACTTCGTCATCCTCGGTGGTGGTCAGGCCGCCATGGACGTCACCCGAACCTCTGCCCGACAGGGTAAGTTCGAGGCCCGCTTCTACCACAAGATCTTCGAGGACGAGATCGGCCGTGTGCGAGGCCACTTCGGTCCCCTCAACACCGTCGCCGCCGACCCCACGGGCAAGAGCTACGCAAGCGGCGGAGAGGACGGCTACGTTCGAGTTCACCACTTCGACAAGGGCTACTTCGACTTCAACTACGAGGTCGAGAGGGAGCGGTTGAACCGAATGCAGTAAGATGCCTTCTTTTCCTGTGTGCTTGCATAGTACGGCGTTTTGGGGGACAAACAAATCCTTGTTTTTTTGTTCAAGGGGCAAAAAATTAAACGGGAGGGGATTGATGGATGGACGGATGGATGGATGGAAACAGGGAGTGTGTAGGGGAGAGAGAGAGAGGAAGACAAAGGGGCTTGTAATTGTTACCATCTCTCCAGGAGGCTTAGGGAACAGGTCGAAATTGCACCATTTGATGACGTATCTATGACTTGGGGATTTGGATACATCCAGATGGTTAGACAGTCCCTCTTGAAGAATTCATGTATATCGCGACACGACATCGTCTTTACGCTGGCATGACTTCGTAGTGGTAGAAGACCTCACGGCGAGCCGGTTAGACACCAAGCAGTACAGGCATCTAGACATGGTTCTTTTACTCTCAAACAACTAGTTAACACTCAAAACCGCTCGCCGTCCTCGCTCCCTTTGCCCCAGCCTTGAGGCATCCTTGTTAATCGAGGTATCTATCATACCTCCTTGAATCCTGGTACAGTCCGTCGTGCCAGACACACCAAATACTGACATGAGCAAAGTAAAGCCCTGAAGTGTGCAACCAAACGCCAAAAAAAGATCTATCCCCCTGACCGACCAAGCATACCTGCCAATCAACCCAAAGGCCCCAGCCCCATGTCATTTTGTTTACTTCTTCCTGCCCTTCTTGCCCTTGGTAGAGCCTCCTGCATTAGATGCGGTGGATGCCACACTGGATGCTCTTGATGGCGTGGCCGAGCTGTTCTTGCTTGACTTGACCGACTTGACGTTGTCGAGAGCCTTGTTCTGTAGATTTTGTTAGCACCATGTTAATGATAAGAAAGCTCCGTTATGCATACCTTGACACCGTTCTTGGCCTTCTTCTTGGCAGGGGCCATTCCAAGAATGCTGTCCTCGTCATTCTCATCGTCAGGCTCTCGCTTGGCCTTTCCGTTCACTCCATTAGAACCACGGGCAGGAACATCTTCGAATTCCTTGACAATGGTCGTAATCAGAGTAGTGCAGCGTCGGGAAAGCTCAATAGGCGTTCGGCTAAGGAAGAACCAGTCGAATTTGAACAAGGGCGATTCGCGGATGTCATCCCGCATCTTCTCATACAGGCCTTCCGAGTCGATTCCATATCGATCGAGCAGGACCAGGAGGAACCGATCTTCCTCTTCCGTGTAGACCTTCTTGTTGGTTGTGGACACAGAGTAATTGATCTTGAGCTGCTGTAGGGGGACTCTGTACTGCTGCATCTTCTTCCTCAGGAGCTTCTGGTGGTGTCCGAGACGTCGGGTTCGTTCTTCGCCATCTTCGATAGTCTTCATGTACTTGGGATAGTCTGCAATCTCGGTGTACCGCTGCCAAAAGACCTTGGCATAGGCCTTGATTTCGGCCGCAGACTTGCTGTCAACCTCTTTGGCGATGCCTTCGTAGGCGGTTCTGCCGTATTTGCCAGATCCGTTGACAAACTGTTGAAAGTCGCGTCGGTTCCATTCTCCAAATCCTTGCATCGATAGCTTCTCCTTTTCTTCACGCTCTTCCTCCGTCAGGGGGGTGGCGTTGTCGATCTCTTGCTGGTCGAGAGCTCTCTCGGCCTCTCGCTCCGACAGGTTGTCATCATCACCATCTGGCAGAGGCACCTTATAGCCAATCTCCTTTCGGTAGTATGCAGTCTCTCTGTCCTGTAGATCTCGAAGACGTGGGGGGTAGAACTGGTAATCGTGTACTGGAACTTGCTTCGGTGCTCGAGGCGCCTTGGGCTTCGCATCCGCCTTCGGGTTGGGGTACATGGTCTGTCGGAAGTACTTGTCCATCGAATACGACTGTTCCTTACGTTCTCGCTTGGCCGGGTTGATCCAGGTCATATTGATGTTCTTCTTGGTGTTGGCAAAGTTCTCTCCATTCCACTCATAAGCCGACTCCGAGGTGAACTTTTGTAGATCATCGATACCGAGCTTCTCATACTTGGCATTCAGCTCCTTGGTTCGGTTTTCACCTCGAGACAAGATCTCATCAATGTCGGCGTCACCGATTTCACCCTCCTTGGAGGACATGTTACCAGTGGGCCCCTTAGATTGGAACACCTTCTCAGCTCCGTGTTGGATCATCGACAGAAGTTCGTCCTTGTTCGCAGCAGCCTTGGCGGCAGTCTGAGCACGGCCTTGCTGAATGACAAGCTGGTCCAGCCGGAGCTTCTGAGCAGCTCTCTCTAAAACCTTCTCCTCAATAGCATTGTCCGTGACGAATCTGTACACAACAACCTGCTTGGTCTGACCGATTCGGGGCGCTCGGTCCATGGCCTGCAGATCTGCCTGAGGGTTCCAATCACTGTCATAGAGAATGACAATATCGGCGGTTGTCAGGTTGATGCCTAGACCACCAGCTCGGGTTGTGAGGAGGAAGATGAACTTCTCTGAACCAGGCTTGTTGTACTCGTCGATGGCTGCGATACGGTCTTCGTGCGCTGTGCCACCGTCGATACGACAATACTTGTACTCGCGGAAGACACAGTAATCTTCAAGAATATCAAGCAGTCGACTCATCTGTGAAAAGATGAGGACTCGGCTACCTTGCTTCTGGAGTCTGTTGAGAAGCTTATCAAGGACAGCCATCTTGCCCGCGTTGTAGACGAGATGCTCGTCGGTGGTGTATGGGGGACCAGGCTCAGCTCCTTCAAACAGGTAGGGATGGTTGCAGCACTTGCGAAGCTGCATCACAATGTTGAGCAGTCGGGTCTTAGACTCTCGCTTGCCACCAGCTCCGTTGACCGCATCGATATCCTTCTCAAGGATCTTCTGGTACCACTTGACCTGCATCTCCGACATGCCTAGATAGACGTTGACTTCCTTCTTTGGCAGCAAGCTCTTTTCAACGTCGCTCTTCACGCGACGGAGCAGGAAAGGTCGAAGGACCTTGTGGAGTTGTTGAACAACAGTGTCTTGATCCCGGTCCTGGCCTGAGAACCACTGATCGAAAGCCTCAGAATCGCCAAAAACATCGGGCAGCAAGAAGTTGAGAAGTGCCCACAGCTCGTGCAGGTTGTTTTGCAGGGGTGTACCTGTGATGAGGAGTCGGTTTCGGGACGAGAAGAGTCGGATGACTTGCGACAGTGAAGATTCTTCGTTCTTGATTCGATGCGCCTAAATGCTGTTTAGTATGGTCGTATTCACTTTGCACAGAGTGACAAACCTCATCAATGATGATGTACTCCCAAGCAAACTTCTTCAGGTGCGCCTTCTCTCGGAGCACCATCTCGTAGCTGGTAATGCAAACATCAAACTTCTCATCTACAAGACGATCGTTGATCAGGTTGTGTCGCTCTTCCTTTGCTCCCTGAAGCACCAGAACATCCACCTCCGGAGTCCATTTGGCAAACTCTCGCTTCCAGTTGTCGAGAGTAGACTTGGGTACGATGACCAAGTGTGGCCCGGTGATATCAACAATGTGTCGCAGGTAGCCAAGGAAAGAAATCGTTTGGAGCGTTTTTCCAAGACCCATTTCGTCGGCGAGAATACCAGAGATACCGTTCTCATGGAGGGAGATCAACCAATTTAGACCAGCAACCTGGTAGTCGCGCATGGTACCCTGAATGAAGGGGGGCGACTCTCGGAAGACAGTCTCAGCAGAACCACCGTGCTTCTCGTCCTTCAAAAGTTCCGCATCTTCTTCGGCTTCTGTGCGTCGGCGTCTATCGCTCGTGGCGCCTCCTTGCCTTCCGGCGCCCTTCTTTCCTCTGGCGGACTCGGCATTCTGTCGATCAATCTCGGTCATGATATCGCGGATCTTTGGGTCGGGATTCGTCTCGATAAAGTGACGGAACAGATCGGTGAGGCCAAGCAGGTATCGGAATCGGCGAATGGTGTCATCTTCCTGTGGATAATAAGTCAGCATACTGATGGGTAGTTGCAGCCTTGTCCCAGAGGCTTCGAACCTTGGATTCGCCAAGACGATCGTGCTTCTTCCCAAAAATGCTTCGACGTAGTTGGTTAACCTCCGTGCGGCGCTTTCGACCATCTGTAGTAGGTTCTCCGGCGACACTGCTCGCAGTGGTGCTGGGGTTCTCGGTGTCAGTGTAGTCGGGAGTTTCATCGACTTCCTAGAGCAGGCCATCAGTAAAGAGCTCTCGCGTCGCAAATGAAGAGTAAAATATAATTCAATAGTTAAACTCACCATTTCCTCCTCCTGGCGGTGCTCCGGCGCGTCTGACATGGACGCGTCGGTATCCACGGCGTTGGCTCGAGAGCGAGGCGCCATTGTGAACCGAGTTTGAGTAGGACCTCTTTACGCGACTGGCGTCGAGGAGACGCGTTTGGAGATGTTGCAGAGAGTAGCGCAGTCCAATGCAAGTGATCCAAAGTGCTTCTTGTATCTCTCTGGTGACGTTTTCGACGAGGATTTGAAGTCGTGACGGGGATCACGCCGCTTCGCAACTTGGAGAATGTGTAGATGTTTTTTCGAAGGTGTCGGCGGGTAGATTCTCGACGGGCACCTTGAAGGGGGACGATTTGGGGCTAGTGCCACTGTGCGACCCCTGTCATCGACTGGACCTCATAAAGCGGCCCCACGATCCCTGAAGGAAGAAAGAATAATCCGACCAGGTTTCAACGACGTCACTGAGCAGCTGTTGTTGAATCGCCACGAAAACAACGAGACAACTGAGGTTATCTTTTAAATATTCGCCCGCGAATCTATTAAAAAAATCCGAAGCCTTCTTAACCAAGACGTCGCAACTCTTCAGCTTGTTCAACACCAATTTGAAAAAGACGTCGATCTCTTTGGGTCTCACGTGACAGACCGGCCCCCCACTCCACGTGCAAACCCCCCCTCGGTTAGTGCCGTTCAGGCTCTGTGCGGCGTTGAGTGAGTGGATGACTGCTCGGGCGAACCTTCGTCGTGACCCAACGTTTGGTTCATCCCACGACTCGATATCTTGGGAGGCATAGCTCTTCCTGAGCGACCCGCATACAAATTGTTTGTCTCTTGTGCATGGGGAAGCACTTTTCTCCCCCTCTATCCTGTTTGTTCACGACATTTTGGGCGCCAAAATACCGCTCCCAAGCCGACCAGTCCCAACCCTAGCGACTACCAGGTGAGGCGATTAGCCCTTGAAGCTCCCGAACGTTTCTAACATTTCCATTACAGCTCTCTACCTCCTGTACCTGTCACAGCATCTACCATGGAAAACATGCGGGGTGTCACGGCCGGCCCTGGCAGGCAGTCAGCCCAGCAGGAATCCCCTGAGCAGCTACTCGACGTCTTCAAGGCAGCGGCACTATCCGTTACGAAACTGTACAAGACCTCTGCGGCCGCACAATCGAAGGCCCGGGCCGATGGGTATCAGGACTGTTTGTACGATATACTGGCGTTCCTGGACAAGGAGACTACGGGAACAGGCGACGGTGATGGCTCGAAGATCCGGAGATGGGTTAGGGAGAGGCTTGATGGTCGGGAAAGCAGCTCGCCAAACACCGAAAGCGAGGACGAAATCGACAAAGCAGAAACATCTTCATCACCCGAGCTCACTCGTCCCAATACCGTTGCCCAGCAGATGAGCCAAATGCGAACCGACTCGGCACCTCCAAGTATCCCCCCTACTACTACTACTGTTGAAGAACAAACACCACTTGTGGTCCCTTCCCAGGACAGTTTCACATTTCAGGCTGCGCATCCGTATCCCAATATCGCCACCCTCAACCTTTCAGACTCGAGACCTCACGACGGCTCATCTATGACGGCGACAAGGCCATCCAAAACCCGCTTGAACAACCCAGGTCGAGCATGTCCCAGAGGGCCAGGACATTTGGCACAAAGGGCTGGAGCTAAGCGCAAGTTGAACTTTGAGGAGATATTCGATCTTGGCAGCCTGGGTGGAAAGGATCCTTTTGGCAACGGAGGGGGGAAACGAGGTCGGCATGCTTAATGGCCGGGTGGTGGACACGGGGACCTTTGGCTTGCGCATAGCATACTTATCACTGGGCAGTGGAATTCGATAAACTGGATGGGATGAGGGCATGTTTACAGACGGACGCATGGACTAGCATTAGAGCATGGGCGGCGTTTGGAGGACGTAACGACTGCATTTGGGGGTGTTGAGGCTTTACACACACAATGTCTATTGGCGGTTTGCCATGATCTCTACAATGAATATGATTACTTAACGATGATTTGCATGTAAATATGATTGTTACCAGGCCTCGTGATCTTTCATGCTTTTCTCCTATCTGCTCGTTTACTAGGTAGGTTATGAGTTATGGGTTCAACATGGTCATACTCTTCTCTCCTTTCAGTCCCGGACGGCAATGCCACGCTAGCCAGGGCAGCAGCTGAAGAAACCGCTTGCAATATACTAGTAGTTCCTACAAGATGATGCAGATGAGGCTTTGTGGCTCTTGTTACGCAGAGCCTTGTCAAAGCCACCAAGGCTCACCTGGATGATTGCTAAGCTCGAGGTGCAATGCAAGATAGGTACTCTATCTAAAAATGGCACAGAACTATAAATATTGCATTAAATACAAGGGAGACAGGATAATCGAGCATGTAGATTGGATTTTGAGTTTCAAGCAAGATGGATCTCAACGTTATTAGATCCCATTTTGACTCTCCTATGCATGTACTAGTGGACATTGTTATCTGGTCAAATCCGAGAACCAGTAGGTGACAAATCTCACATCAGGAGAGGATAATCATAGAAAAAGATCTGTCATCTGTAAGAACATGGATAATGAATGGGTCTTTTGACCTCCCAACCTGTGAGAACCTCGAACAAGGGTTTAGATGGGTGGATGAAAGTTGTTCTAGTTGTGTGTTGGCTTCAAAGACTGTTCTCTGTGATCAAAGCTGTCACTAGATGGATACTCACTCCGCCCTTGCCCTTTGTTGACTATGTAAAGTCAATAAGCAATAAGTTAACTTCAGATGACGACAACTTCAAGCGTGGTACGTATACATGTCCTGTCAACTGCGGTTCGCCAGAGAACAATACCACCCTACTTCGCATACGCGGGCGGACGATTAACCATCCCTGCTTACTCTATGCGACCTGCTGCTTGTCATCAAGACACGACAGGCGATCTCAACCATTGTAGGTGTGGCGTCGACGCAATCCACGAGACATTGTTGACGTCTCCCTGGGTGGCTCAGCACCCTGCTCGCACGCAAGCAAGCAAGCCACCAAAACTTGGCGATCTATCAACATACACAGTCTGACAAAAGCGAGAACGCGTTCGAATGCGGGCTCAGTTTCAGCTCGGCGTATGGGCGTAGGTAGTGGTTTTCTATTTGACAGGGGCTGCAAGAAAAGATTTGACTTCCGACGGATACTCGCGTGAGAAGCAGGTTGGTTTCATCCTCCACCTTGTTCTATGCAGGTCTGGGCTGCAGTTCTGGCCTCTTTTTTTTTCTGTTAGGTTAGGTCCTTGCTAGGGAGCAAACAATAAGGCCACCAGCTAGAAAACCTCGAGACCCAGTTGAGCGAGCAACAGCACCAACAGCAAGGCATCCATCCATCTTGGCCCAGATTGCAAGCGCCCTGGCCAAGCAAGCGCCGGGTGATCCCATCCCTCAGCCTGAACAGGACTGGGCGCCTGGTGAGAAGCTGTGCCGGCGAGCCGTGCTCTGCAACATTGTCCGTACTCCGTGTCTGATGCCCAAGGAGGCAGTTGGGAGTCATACTGTGGCTCGGTGCTTCATCTATTATTCGCCAACATGCTGGAGCCACGCCCATATAGATGGAATTCATAAGCATTGTCTACGAATTCCTCATCATGGCATGGAAGGGACGGCGCCGAGGCTGGAGTGTTTTGTCATCTGAGGCTGGGCCTGAGGCACGGACATAGAATGTACTGTTTGATTTTGGCACCAGAAAGGTACCTCCAAGATCCATGGCGGATGGCGGGCTGCCTCCCCTCCCCGCCCGCTCTTTGGCTCTGGGCATGCCTCGACCTCTGATTCTCCAGCCATTGGATCAAGTTGGACACTCGATCAATGAACGCTCAGCGTGGTGGAGGCAACAGGAACCTTTGGTAACCACTAATCTCGGGTTGTCTAGGCACTCTGGTCCACCAAAAGGCCCCCGGCCACCCGGCCTGTCTACCCGCCAGGGCGCATGGCGCATGGCAAAGGTTGATTCCTCCAGGCAGTTTCTGCCCACTGAGTTCCCAGTTGCTTGTAGATTTCCAGTGCCATCCATCTGCCCCTGCTGCCACTGGGAGCCCAATGTATCATCCTGGTGGCATCCATGGAGGTACCTTCCCTCCCCACCACCTGCACCGCTGAGAACTATCCCCGTCTCGTCCAAGGCCCCATCCTCCGCCGCCCTCACGTCCTCCCATCATCATCAACACCAACCACAAAGCAGATACTCTTTCACCAGCCCACTCGTGGCGACGTGGGAACTACCTACCTAGTTATCGGCCGACCTACTTCCGTCTCTACTCTTCTCCAAAACCCAAAAAAAATTCTTCTCTCGCTGTTGCGCTGCTCTCGTCTTTTTGGCTTCAAAACGCCCGTCTCGCGTGTCTATTCTCTTCCCGTTCCGGCCGCCGCCTCCTCGCTTTGGAAGCGGGGAGTCCGTGTCTGGTCTTAAGGCCCGCCGCCCGTGCACAGCCTCAACCTCCCCCCATTGCCCCAACTCCAGCGTCGTCAACTTTCTCCAGCCAAATCCTCCTAGTCGATCCCGTCCTTCAAGCGCCTCTCCCTGATAAGGCTTCGACTGCGCATCCTGCTCCGGCCATCAGGAAGGATATCCATCAACGTTGTTGTCCTTGCCGTGACCCAGTCCCTCGCTGCGCTGCGCAAGAGGTGACACCATGACCAGTCGCACCGATTCCGGGCTGCCCAAGTATGTTCATTCCCAGCCGCCCATCATCGCATCGCGTTCTGCGCCTGCGAAGGGGCATTCTATCCATTCGCTCCCTTCACGATACATGTGCTAACGTTTCTGCAGCAGGCCCAACCTTCGGGTTACGAGTGAGTCGCTCTCGTCCCTGTACCCCTCCGCCCGAGTTCCTCTGTTGACATCATCCTAGTTATCGCCGCCGATGGTCTCTATAAGAGGGATGTTTTCCGTACGTCGTTCCAAAGTAAACAAAGACTCCGACTCCTCATTAACACGCACCAGGCTTCCCTGACCCCTTCGCCGTCGCAACCATCAACGGAGAGCAGACGAAGACGACGACCGTCAGCAAGAGGACCCTGAACCCGTACTGGAATGAGAGCTTTGACTTGTAACGTGCCCCGCCACCCCAAACCTAGGACTTATCAGACTCACAGGCTGCAGCCGTTCCAACGAAGATAGCATTTTGGCAGTGCAGGTCTTTGATCAAAAAAAGTTTAAGAAGAAGGACCAAGGTTTCCTAGGTGTCATCAATATCCGTGTTGGAGATGTCATGCCCGAACTCAGTGCGGACGCTGATGGTCAGTTGACCTGTGTCACCTCTTTGACACTTTGAACACCCTGCTGACATAGGCATGCGCCTTTCAGACCAGATGCTTACACGAGACCTGAAGAAGTCAACCGATAACCTTGTTGTTCATGGCAAGCTAATCATCAACCTCTCTTGCAACCTAAGCGCTCCAGCCCGTGGCGGCCAAGCATCCTCGACCCGACCCTCACTCGGCGCCGGCCCTTCGAACCTTTCCTCTCTCTCCGCACCTCCCCCAGACAATCGCCCAGGATCCTCCATGTCCGGTCCAAATGGAGCTGCCAGCTCGCAGGTCAACCTGCCACACCGTCCCTCTAGCATCAACTCTGTTGGTGGCGCCAGCGCTCCTGGGCCAAATGTCAGTGGACAGCCTCGCCAGTCAAACCAGTTGAGCCCATTCGAGGATGCACAGGGGCGTCTGCCTGCTGGTTGGGAACGGCGTGAAGACAACCTCGGCCGTACATACTACGTTGATCACAACACTCGAACGACGAGCTGGAACCGCCCAACTTCGAATGGCACCCAGGAACAGCGAAACGACAGAGAGGCGGCCACTCAGGTGGAGCGACAGAGACACCAGAACCGTACCCTACCCGAGGACCGAACTGGCTCCAACTCACCTACTCTTCAGGCACAGCAGCCTCAGCAGTCATCATCTCCGACCGCTAACGCCGGCGGCGCGGTGATGCACACTGGAGCCACAAGTCCAGGCTCGGGTGAGCTACCACCAGGATGGGAACAGAGATGGACGCCTGAGGGTCGACCCTACTTTGTCGATCACAACACCAGAACAACCACTTGGGTTGATCCGCGCCGACAGCAGTATATCCGCATGTACGGTGGGCAGAACAACGCCAATGGACAGATTCAACAGCAGCCAGTATCGCAACTCGGCCCTCTTCCAAGCGGCTGGGAGATGCGCTTGACGAACACAGCCCGTGTCTACTTCGTCGACCACAACACTAAGACCACAACCTGGGACGACCCACGACTTCCGTCATCACTGGACCAGAACGTTCCTCAATACAAGCGAGACTTCCGAAGAAAGCTCATCTACTTCCGTTCCCAGCCGGCGATGCGCATTCTTAGTGGACAATGCCATATCAAAGTGAGGCGATCTCACATCTTTGAGGATTCGTTTGCAGAAATTACTCGCCAATCGGCTACGGATCTAAAGAAGCGGTTGATGATCAAGTTCGATGGTGAGGATGGTTTGGATTACGGCGGTCTTTCACGAGAGTTCTTCTTCCTCCTTTCACACGAAATGTTCAACCCCTTCTACTGTCTGTTCGAGTACTCGGCCCACGACAACTACACCCTCCAGATCAACCCTCACTCTGGGATCAACCCGGAACATCTGAACTACTTCAAGTTTATTGGCCGTGTCGTTGGTTTGGCTATTTTCCACCGCCGATTCCTGGACGCCTTCTTCATTGGCGCCCTTTACAAGATGATGCTTGGAAAGGCAGTCGCTCTTGCGGACATGGAGGGTGTTGATGCCGACTTCCACCGATCTCTGCAGTGGATGTTGGACAACGACATTTCGGGTGGAATTTTGGAGCAGACCTTTTCGACTGAGGACGAGCGCTTTGGAGTCATGACCACGGAGGACCTCATTCCCAACGGACGAAACATTGAGGTTACCAATGAGAACAAGAAGGAGTATGTTGATCTGATGGTCAAGTGGCGAATCGAGAAGCGCATTGCAGAGCAGTTCCAGGCTTTCAAGGAGGGCTTCCAAGAGCTCATCCCTCAAGATCTCATCAACGTCTTTGATGAGCGTGAGCTTGAGCTCCTGATTGGCGGTATTGCTGAGATCGATGTCGATGACTGGAAGAAGCACACCGACTATAGAGGATACACTGAGTCGGATGAGGTTGTTCAGAACTTCTGGGCGACGGTGCGTTCGTGGGATGGAGAGCAGAAGTCTCGACTACTACAGTTCACAACGGGTACTTCTCGAATCCCTGTCAACGGATTCAAGGATCTTCAGGGCAGTGATGGCCCCCGACGATTCACGATTGAAAAAGCAGGAGAGATTACCAACCTACCCAAGGCACATACTTGGTAAGCCGACCTTGATATTTCTGAGCGAGAGACAATACTAACGGCGAATAGTTTCAACCGACTCGACTTGCCAGCTTATAAGAGTCTAGAAATGCTTCAACAGAAGCTCACGATTGCTGTTGAAGAGACAATGGGCTTTGGCCAGGAGTAGACGGACGACAAAGGCGCCACTGTTTGGTGGAGATATTGGAATTGCAACATTTACACTACCTATAGGCGACTGCTGTGGCGTTGCCCTTCAAGACAGCGACCTCTTCTCTCTGCCCCTTCCTCTCGCTCACACACAAACTGTTTTGGGTATTTGCTTCGGTTCAAAGAGTGGACAGACCTGGGTCGTTTGGCGCTGGTGGATTAATTGACGTTCAACATGCGATTGATGCAACCCTTGTTTCCCCCGCTGCGCCAGCTCAGCAACGTATAGACCAGGGACAGCATCCAAGCCTCGTCGCCCGAGCGGACGAGATGGGCACGCCTCGCTGGGTCTGCTTTGTGATGAGAAGCCTTCGCGGACATTATGGAATTGTTACTCTACGGCTGGGTCGAGGTGGACACCAGAGTCAACGGGGGCCCAAGCAAGGATAGATTGTGATCGATCCTGTATTGACAAGTGGAAAAGAGAGTCTGTACCTCTGTGTATTACGTACGATGTCGGCGGACGAGACGGATGGAGCCAGCGAATTTAGGCGGAGGGAAAGATAGGGTTCACAGCGCCTCCTTTTTTAACATTCATCATATACTATACAAGAACGTTCACTACGTAGATGCTATGTCTTCTGAGTGTTTGTTATTGACTGTCGACCGTCCCACCATCATGTGAGCTATCAAAGCACCTTGATTATAGAGTTATGGCCGCTGAGAGGGATTCACATCTCTCATTCAGGAGGAGCGTGACATCATCGCCAGATGCCCATTGCGTCTCAAGATATCCAGGACCGGTGTGATTATTGCAAAGGGCCCATATCAATCAGGGACGGCACAAACTGACGCTCGAATGTTGTTCTCAACCTCAACATTGGTGAATCAGGAGTTCTCAACTTAGCCCTTTCACTGTGAATCACAACCCAGGCGTATCGTTTCCACATGCCCAGCCCGGAGTGGCAACTGAGTGGTGTTGTACAAAATTGCATTTCCTTCTACCATTCTACCGGTGAGAACCCCAGTATGTACACCCGGTAACAACAAAAGAAAGACGTCTTTGGTGCCGCCATCCTCTTTACACGGCCTCTTTGATTTCTCTCCCTGACCAATGCACTCCAAAATCATCCAAATCCCGACAGAATGGCCGACACTAACGTCCCAGTGCGTCTTCTGCCCCAGCCCTGCTGTCCGATCCTTCCTTTTGCCTCGTGGCCTGTCGTCCAAAACCAAGGGGGCAGGCAACTCCTCAACCATGCTCACTCCATCTCTTCATCGTCGGTACCACATGCGGGTGATCTTGGTGTTGCGCATCTTGCGCTGGAGCTGGAAGATTCCGTACATCAGGGCCTCGCTGGTGGGGGGGCATCCGGGGACGTAGACGTCGACGGGGACGATACGGTCGCAGCCTCGGACAACGCTGTAGCTGTAGTGGTAGTAACCTCCACCGTTGGCGCAGGAGCCCATGGAGACGACCCAGCGGGGGTCGGGCATCTGATCGTAGACCTGTCGGAGGGCGGGAGCCATCTTGTTGGTGAGGGTGCCGGCAACGATCATGACGTCGGACTGTCGGGGAGAAGCTCGGAAAATGATACCGAGACGATCCTGATCGTATCGTGGGGTGGAAAGGTGCATCATCTCGACGGCGCAGCAGGCAAGACCGAAAGTCATGGGCCAGAGGGAGGACTGACGAGCCCAGTTGGCTATCACATCGAGGGTGGTACTGCGGGGGGTTCAATTAGCTCCAGGTCATGGATTCGGACCACGCAATTGGGCTCGGAGAAGACGATTATCGAGGCATTCGAGTGCCGTAAAGGGACAGGTCACGTACAGGGCGTATTGGATGACACTCTTGGTACCCTCCTCACTGGGAAGAGGGACCTCCTTGCGGACCTTGGCAAGACCCGACGAGACCGAATGGGTCTGCAGGGCACTAGCATCGCGACGAGAATTGGTCGAGAAGGCGGCGGCGGTGGTTCGGAAGGTGGCAATGGCCATCGAGGGCTTGACTGCGAGGGGGGGTTAACAAATGTCGACATGGCGACGGGTCCCCATCTCGGAGCCAGCGTCACAAAAAACCCGCCGGGCCGGGAGGGATTGTATGTCGCTCTCTCTAGGGAAAACACGCACCTCGGAGGGCCATTGCGGCCGCGGATCGCGAGGCGGGAAGCATCTTGCGAGAGTGGACGAGTCGGCGGACGATGCGGACCTCGATTCACTCAGGTTGAAGAGGAGGGGAGATTGGTCGGCGGGTGTGAAAGGTCGAGGGCGTTGGCAAAAGGGAAGCTTGAACGGGCTCTGGTGGATGGATTTCGCCTCTCTCTTTGCTTGCGGACCAGGAATAAGATGATTCTGATTGGTCAGTGGTGATGCTGAGGAGTCCGGGGATTAGCCGTTCGGTCTGGTGATGGATAACCTCGGCGGCGATTGGTTGTGGGGTGTTAGTGCAAGTCGTTAACAAGTGGGAATTGGGAGTCGATGACATGGACGATTGACGTCTCTAAGACAATCTTCATACAAGTGTTTGAGGGAACAGATATCTTCTGTGCATTTATTCTGAAATCTTTTCATGAGGATAAGATCAGTGGAAAAGAAGTTGAAAAGAACCGAGTGTAGTTCTTAACATTGGATAGGTAGGGATCGAATAGGATCAGTAGAAGAGAGCTTCCAAGTTGTTTCCTCCTGCTCTAGAATTATCACTTCATTGGTAGAATATGAAGAGGTTTGATGATAATTTACTAGAAAAGAAAAAATTTAAACAGCCATCTCATCCTCAGTAACACATTTTCTATTTGGTTATCCGCGGCATAGGGGCCTACTGTGTTCAGCATTCCATATACCTTGTTCCCAAGCATGCATGGATCTCATCGTATATTAACACAATCGCTGCATGTTCTATCTATGATGTTGCGAAAGTCGGGTTTCGTCTACTCTTTGCCAACACTTGTCATGTATATTCGGTCAGTTTCACAGGTTGAATGCAAGGCTACAACAGTTGGGCGGCACAATCCAACTGTCGAAACGCTTGATGTTACACACTCACTGACTAAAACATTCCGGGTGGCTTGCAGCAACATCACAACGGCAACACATCCATCAAGCATTTGGATAAAGTGCAACAAGAGCCCGTCAGCAAATACGAACGGTTGAACCTTTTTTACTTCTAACTGAATTTACGTTTCGAAGCTCAAGTAAGACGCTTCTATGACCGCATCAGCCCATCACTGAAGGACATGGAACAAATATTAACCAAGTTGACAACATGGCTTTAAATTATACGTTATTAACAGCTTTAACGATCCTTTTAAACTAATAATTACAAGTATATGATATATAAAATTACATCCATTACTACCTTGGAGTATTTTCTGTATTATAAAAGATATTTTATGACTAAAAGTTAGCCTAGGCTACCCAGCCAAGCTAAGGCAATCTAAAACCTTGGAGCTCGGCCAGTCTTCGCCCACCACACACCCCCAGTCTCATACTACCCATACCCAGTCAGGCGCCTGTCGGGTCCTCAAACAACCTGCAACTCCCAACCATCGCGTCGCATCCATCACAGTTGCAAATAAAACAGAGCATCTCTGGCCTTGTTTGTGCAGACAAGGCCAAACACACTCCTTATTAGCCATGTGGTCTTCTTCCGGGAGCAGCAAGAAGCCCGCTCAGTCGGTGAGTTTTGCCCACCTTCTTTGTCCTCGAGCTCGATGATGCTCACGAGACTCGACGTAATCGGTGCCCTCGTTGCTAACAGCCCCACCGCCGCAGGAGATGGTCCAACTCGGTATGTCCTTGCGATTCCCTCTCCCCATGGGGGATCGGTGTATTTTGAGGTAGCAGGTTGCTCGTCACAAGGCGGAATGTGCTGACGATAGATCAATTGCTGCTTGACAGATCGCTCAGAGTATGTCTTGTCTTTGTCCTGGCCGTTGTCTGTGCTCGCGCGCTGAAGCATCTCGACCAGGTCCGTATCGCCATTCTGGAGACCGCCTCCAAGAGACAGCCACAGCTCTACCCCTAAGAGGAGTATCACGTCGTCTGGGGGCCATGGCTCTGGCCTCGTGGTCGGCGCCGCCTATTCGCACGCCGATATTCTCAAGTTTGACTCCCTGTAAGTCGTCGACCTGGCCGTGAAACATCATGTTCTCTCCCCCGCTGATGCCAACCACCAAGAAACCCATCCAGCTCCTCCCGACCAAAGACCCCCCCTTCCTCCTCCTCAACCAAGATCCGAGTCCACGAAGCTTCTCCCCCGCCACGGACAACCCCGAACAAAGCATCGTCGCCTCCCTACAAGAGTTACATCAACTTCCTCTCCAACACCAACGATGATTGGAAGGCGGACGAAGACGACATGATGGGCTACGAGGACGATGACGGTGATGACTTTGGACTGCCCAGTCTGTCGAGTATGAAAAGGAGGTCGCGGCGCATCGCTACACAGAACAGAGCTGAGTCAAGTACATTATCGCCCACGACAGAGGAACCCCCCGATGCCCTCCACTCGAGACGGTATTCAAATAGCGCCGATATCGCCGTCGAGCGTCCCGCGCCCACATATCCCATGCCTAAGAAAAGCGAGGGCAAGATCCTACGACCGCAGTATAAGGAGATCCTCAGAGGTTTGTCATGCAGATAAATCAAGATGGACATGACTGATCATGAATAGACCCTGCCAACGCTCTACACCTCATCAACTACCCAACCGTCCCCGCAAACGCTACACCAAAGGAAGCCGATGCCATCAATTCTCGAATCACCCGTATCAACAAGTTCAAGAGGCTTCTCCAAGCCTCGACCATCTCGCTGCCCGACCTGAGGTCGCTGGCCTGGTCTGGCGTGCCCCAGGAGGTACGCGCCATGACCTGGCAGCTCCTCCTCAGTTACCTGCCTGCAAACAGCGAGCGCCGGGTCGCCACATTGGAGAGGAAGCGCAAGGAATATCTCGATGGCGTACGTCAGGCGTTTGAAAGGGGCGGTGGAAATGCTGCGGCTAGTACGACTAGCACAGCCCCTACAGGCAGGACGCGGGGCTTGGATGAGGCAATCTGGCATCAGATCAGCATCGATATTCCCCGAACAAACCCGCACATCGAGCTCTACAGCTACGAGGCCACTCAGCGATCGCTAGAGCGCATCCTTTACCTATGGGCGGTCCGCCACCCAGCCAGTGGCTATGTCCAGGGTATCAACGACCTGGTTACGCCGTTCTGGCAGGTCTTCCTGGGTATCTACATCGGGGACCCCAATATCGAGTCTGGCATGGACCCAGGACAACTCCCTAAGTCGGTTCTTGACGCGGTCGAAGCCGATTCGTTCTGGTGTTTGACCAAGTTGCTCGATGACATCCAGGATCACTACATTGTGGCTCAGCCTGGCATTCAGCGTCAGGTTGCCGCCCTCCGTGATCTCACGGCGCGTATCGACGGCAATTTGTCCAAGCACCTAGAGCAAGAGGGCGTCGAGTTTATTCAGTTCAGTTTCCGCTGGATGAACTGTCTCCTGATGAGAGAAATCAGCGTCAAGAACACCATCCGCATGTGGGACACTTATCTGGTTCGTATTCACCATACCCACACATATTCAGAACTAATTCGTCTTTCTAGGCTGAGGAGCAGGGCTTCTCCGAGTTCCACCTCTACGTCTGCGCCGCTTTCCTCGTCAAGTGGTCCGACAAGCTCGTCCGCATGGACTTTCAGGAGATCATGATGTTCCTTCAGTGCCTCCCCACAAAGGACTGGACCGAGAAGGATATTGAGCTGCTCCTCAGCGAAGCGTTTATCTGGCAGAGCCTTTTCAAGGGCTCGGCCGCTCATCTCAAGGGTCAGCCAGCCCGTGAGCCCGTTACGAACCTGCAGCTTTAGGTTCTGGCTCTTGTTTAAAAAAGAAGAAAATCACCGTCGTCTTCTGCGGCTGCTATGGCGTTGGTTCTTGATTAGTGATGATGGATTGGATTGGGGGTTTTGTCTCGTAGCGAAAGCGAGAGTTTGTGAGGTCAGAAGGCCTGTATATATCGGCACATTAATGAGGATGGCAAATGAGGACGAGGATGAAGATGAGCATGACGGGTCAAACAACAACAGCATCATGAGCCAGGACCAAAGCAAGACCCCAAGACGAGTCAAATGCATACGTCGGAGTTGATTCTGCTTCAAAAAGGAGGTTTTTTATTTCCTCCTATCGGTGATTGGGATTTTGGTATCATGTTTACTATTTGGGTACAAAGGTTATACCAACTTTTTCTACAGTTAGAGTATTAAGAGCGAGGGGACTCCCTTCTCATCCCATCCATCTCTTTCTTTCTCGCTTGCTTGCTTGATCCTATTCATCCAACGTCATTTGGTATTGTACAGGTGGTTTTGTTTCGGGTACATGGGTATGCCTCCTTCATATGTGTGTGTATGTATGTATATGGACGCACCCCGGATGATGATGATGATGATAACCGCCCACCCTCGCGTATCGAATGCCATCCATCCATCCACATTATCCTCGAGATATTCCGCCTCTTGTGGGCGCATCATCCAACTCCGAACGCCAGGCCGTGATAATTAGTATATACGTGAGCACCCTGCGGTCAGAATCCTCAACCTGGGGCTATCCTGCCCCAGGGGAGTGCCGTATAGGTGCCAAAGAATCGATTCAGCTTTCACCTCATCGATGAGTTTCCACCAGGTCCTTGATGAACCCTAATCTTTCGCGATCTTCGTCGCAGACTCGCGCCCACTCGAGTAGTAGACGCCAGGTATAGAGTGCCATGTCCTCACGCCGTAGAACCTGTCCAGCCCACTCCTTGCCCTTCTCAGCGATGTAACGAGCAGCAGTGTCGCCGCCAGCCGCATCATCAGTGAAGAACTCGAGAATGGCGTAAAGGTCCTGGAACGTGTTGTCAAAGGGCACGAAGTGAACCCACGGGGTCAGACGGTCGTCGTGCCACTCAGCATAAACGGTGGCCTTGAGTGGCATGCTCGAGGAGCGCAAGAAACCACGGAATCGAGCGCTGAACGAGTTGCCGTCGGTGTCGGGGAGGAACTTGTACTTATACTGCTCCTTCATGGGCATGTACTTGAGTTCATGGAAGTAAGGGGTAAGATGGCCGCAACGATCGTCGCAAAGCATGCGAGCGAAGCCGCAGTTTGCAAACTTCTGGAGCCACTTGCCAATCGACTTAGAGGAGCGATGACTGCTGTTGTACTGGTCGTGTGATGGCAGTTGGAAAGTCTTTGGCTTCACACCACCATTCTCGACACTATCGACATAGCTGCCGTTGAGCATTTGCATGAGCCGGTGGCGGTGGAAGCGATGCCATTTATCGGCCGTGGCTCGACCGCCAGAAGCATCACCTCGCCAGACAATGCCCGTCTTCTTCGCATGCCATGCAGGTCCCATCTTTTCACCTCCAGAGTAGAACTCATTGTCGGTAAGATACATTGCTCCGGGGATAAGCATCTCGTTGTTCATGGGGAGCTTGGATCCGCCAAACATGGGAATCAGCTCCTTAGAGGTAGACAGACTAAGAGGCTGGACGAAGCTACCATGCATCTGACGAAGATGCGGTTGCAGGCAAGGGTCCTGAGCGGCAGTCCAGTTCTTGATATAGCCCCTGTAGGCGTAAGGGGCGTTCCAGTCTGTGGGGTAGTCGACGGGACCTTTGAGGTCGGAGACTTGCTGAGCATTGCGCGAGGGAGTGTTGGGGTCACACGTCACACGGGCGAGCTCCCAGTAGTTGTTTGAGCTATTGTACCACGTTGGGTCGTACGGCTGAGGCTTCTCGTCATCTAGTTTGGCAAGGCTCTTGAACTCGGTCATGACCTCCTTTACCGGAGGCATGCGCCGGTTGCTACCCTCCTGATCCACGAGCTTAGAGAGCTCTTCAAACGGGACGAGAAGTCGAGGTTCGTCCATGTAATTAATTGGCATATCAACGTCGGGCAATTCCTTGGCAAAGTCTTTGACAAGATCGGTCCATAGTTGAAGCCATGGGACGCGGTCTTTTGTATCGCCTACGCCGGTAGCCTCGCCGTTTCGAACCTTGACGACCCAGTGCCAAGCAGATGCGCGCCGAGCGAGAGTTTGGGGGTCAAGCGCCCAGTATGGAGTCAAGTCCTTGTATATGCGATCAAAGTAGTCCTCGACGATGACGGCATCCGAGGCCATGGCAGCTTCGATCCACTTGTCGAAGCCTGGAGGTGGGTGACGACCACGACGGATGCGATACCGTTCGGCGGCGTCATGGAGGTTGTAACTGCGTTTTGTAAGAAGAGTCTCATGGCGCGCGCGAGCGTCAGCCATGAGCTTCTTGATCGGGTGTTTGGGGCCTATAGTCACAGGCCCCTTTGGTTCGGTAACGTCCCAGCCCTGGCTGCTGGTCCATAGTAGATAGTTTGTGATCGCGAAGCATACGATGAATGCGGTGCTGAGGTAACGGAAGACTAGGCGAGAAGGCCAGGCCGATAGCCATTGTTTGAGTCGCGGCCACATGACGAGCATGGGGGAGGAATTAGGAGGCGAGGCGGGGAAGTCGGAGGGTCTATGCGCGCCACGGAGGAGCAAGATATCGAAGCATCGATGGACGGGAGCTCAGCGAGCGCAGCAAGAGGGCATTGTCGGAGGAGTGGGTGGAAGAGAAGATCAGGTTCGGTTCGCTTAGACTTTTGCGCCGGAGATGTACGTGTAGTGGAAGTCTCGGGAGTATCGTAGATGGCGCCGGATGCTCCTTCGCAGGAGCAGAAAAAGGTACAAGAAGCCGGGGAATTGAAGAAAAGGGGATGAAAACAAGAAAGAAGGAGAAACGATCTGATTACCCAGGTACTTGACAGCGGGAGAGTAAGGAAGAGTGAGGTGAGGTGAGTTGAGATTGTGGTGTTGAGTGGTCAGGTGGAACGGGAAGGAGTCCCGGACAAGTCCCTGCCCTGTCTTCCTTGTCGAGGTCCTGTTCTGTTCTGGTCTTGTCCTGTGGAAACTTGGAAATCGCCGGGAGGTTGCAAGTCGAAGCTTAGTGGATGGGAGGCGCTGGGAGGCTTTGATAGTTGGGAGGATGGTGCGCTAGAGCGTGGAGAAGGTCAGAAGGCCCGCTGTAGTTTTTGCGGAGCCACATGAAGCTTGACAATCAAGGAGAGCAGGGGAGAATCCATGTCCATGAGCATGCGTCTGCGTTGCGCTGCGGGCAGGCTTCCAGGGTTCGTTCGTTGCGGTAGAGACCGCTAACTGGCCGGCCAGGTAGCCCGGTACAGTAGGCGCTTCGTGCCCCGGGCGTACGTGGGCATGGATCTCTAATAAGAAGAACACGCTGCTCTCAGTTGCATCCACCACCAGATGGATCCCAGCTTGGTTGTGGTGCATGTGCTGACTGGGTACATAGGTGAATCCTACCAGGCATTCTGCAGTGGCTGAGGGGGCGATCAAGGATGTCGAGAGAGCCGAGGACCTCTTGTTGGTTCCAATTGTGAGCATGCGCCGAACAGTTGCCAACCTGGGTAGGTGAATATTTGATCGAACCAAGGAAACGAACGCTGCAATGTGTGTGTTTCATCAAATCCAACGTCAAAGCTCTCCCATTCTCTCTCTTCTCTCTGGTCCGCAGTGGCTTGCCGCAAAGTGCAACATGACCAACAAGGCCCCCCTTTCGCCGCATACTACTCTGCGCCGTACCCATCACCTGCATAAAGAAATTGAAGCCCTCATGTCTCCAGCCAAAATAGGGGAACCCCAAGTCTCAGAACGGCAGAAATATGGCGGTGGCCAGCGTCGTGCCCTGAGTAGTGATTGGCTTGGCGGCGTCAGTCTCGGGGCCAACAGAATGCCATGTGTCTGAGATGGAAGCCATCTTTTCTTGTCTCTCGGGATGTCGGGCGTAGTGCTCAAGTGGCCATTGGAGAACAAGGGAAACCCCCCCCCCCCACAAATGCCGTCTTCGAATCTGGCTTGGTTGATGTTGCAGATTGGGTTTGGAGGCTTCGTACCTGCGTATTAAGGTGCCGCGTTTGCCAGCTCTACCATGTAATTAGTGCTCAGAGTGGCTGCGCTTGCAAGGCCTCACATTGATATGAACGAGGACTGCAAATATGCTTGCTTTATGATTTTTAGCCTTATTAACCTAAAATATTATTTTAAAATGAGATTTGATAAGAAACAGTTGCAAGCCTACCTGCTTCTCACAGATGCTCAAAGACATATATCCTTATGGACTATGCTCAAACCTTGCTTGCACTTAATTCTACAGCTCGCCATCTCCGCGCACGGCTCTGTCAGGTAAAAACAAGTCAAAATTGCAAACTCCTATCCGTCCTCTGGCATGTTGGCTATTTTATCCCCTCCCTTCCAATATACTATTATACATCGTTCTGCCTTGGCAAGAAACGCGCGCCCTTCTCCTTATCACAGCCGGGGCCCTGAACTTGGAAGGAAAAAAAAATGAGAAAGCAGAATGTCAGTATCAGAACCCGACGTAGCCACGAGAATTGCCATCGACCCCATGAGTCTCTTCGACCTCAATCTCGAAATGCTTGGGCTGCTCAGATCGTCGAGACGGTCCCATGGTAGATGCACTTCCCTGCTCCTAATAGGGAGCAAAGCCTCGACCACGGCCCCGATAACCACCGCGGTAGCCTCCTCGAGGGAAGCTGCCTCTGCCGTGGAATCCTCGACCTCCACGGAAACCTCCACGACCGCGGCCTCGGCTCATGCCTGGGATGTTGGTGCGCTTAGGTGTCACCTTGATGTTGCGCCCCTTGAACACGCTCTCGTTAAGGACGAGGGCCTGAGCGACCAGGCTGGGCTCGGTGAACTCGACATAGGCGTATCTGAAACCTCACGTGTCAGCAATCGATAGGCTGTCAAAGGACAACCTGCCAACGTACCCCTTCGGTTGTCCAGTAAACTTGTCAAGCAAAATGGTGACTCGGTTGATAGAGCCGCAGCTCTGGAAGTGAGCCTGGATCTCCTCAGGCGAGGCAGAGTAGTCGACGTTGCCCACAAAGATGCTGCGCGAATCGATCGACTCTTTGTCATCTGCCAGATCAGCGGACTGCTGCTCTAGAGTGGCCTGCATCTCTCGAAGCTTCTTGGCCTCCTCCTCCATTTCCGCTACCCGGCGCTTCATGGCAGTGATCTCTTCCTAGGGCGCCTCGTCAGTTCCTTCTTCAATCCACCTCTTTGCGCGCCTCACGCACCTCCTCGTTCGCATTCATCTCGGCTTCCGGCTCGTGCTCGTGCTCATGCTCGAGCTCGGCCGTGGGCTTCTCCTCCGGTTTGCCCGAGTCCGACATGTTTGCAACAACGAGATTCGGTCTAACAATAGGTCTCGAGTCGAGGAGGGAATCTGCGTGGGTAGGCGTTAGCGGATGTTGACTTGTCGCAAAGGAGCAAAAGGCGTCCGAGATGCAGACGCGCCCTTGTCGTCATGGACGTCGCAAGCTGCAGAAAGGATCAAAAGACCCAAGATCAGTAGAATACGTACCACTCCAAAAAGCACCTTGCGCAACACTATAGAATGCAAGGCGACGAAGATCCGATCAGTAAATCGGACAGAAAAGGGCTGGTGTTGAGAGAAAGGATTGAAGATGATCAGGGCAAAGCAAGAAGAATGGTGTCCCCTGCAGCCTTTGCTTGTAGGTACTCCGTAGGCAGGTAGGTACCTATTCCATCACTGGGGCTTGCATTCATCAGGCTGAGCAGCCCCGCCTGTTTTTGACTCGCGCTGCTGTTCCATTGGACATAGCAAAGCTTAGTCATCACAACAAGTTAGCCTTTGAGCTCCGCATCAGAACGACCTTGACAGATCCAACACCTTCTCAACACACTCTTTGTACTCCAATTCTATCCCCCTGCTCTTTCAATCCTGCACCTTAATCTTTGCACGCCCTTCCTTGTCTCCACGCGTGGGCTTTGAGCCCTCGGCAAAGTCGCGCGTGACTCCTACCCGTTCGGTCTTCCTTATCACGACTTGGGCCTTTGCGCCAGACCCCAGCCGTCACCATGACCGAGCCCGAGAACTTTGAGGATGATCTCTTCGCCGACCTGTAAGTCACCATCAGCTCGTGCATGAGCCATCGCTTGTATATCCAAAAGCAACATCCAAGCTGATACTCTCCAAGTTACGACGATAACGACGCTTCCAAGGCCGCGCCTCCCCCCGTAGCCGCAGCTCCGCCAGCCCCGGAGGTCCAACCAACCAACATCAATAACCATGATCAGGACGGGTCCTTTCACCATCAAGACGATGGAGGTGATGAACACATGATGCAGGATCAAGATGATGATGATGACGATGACGTCGACTTCAATCTTGGCGGAGGAGGCTCTACAGGAGCTGGTCACACAAGCCAAGTTGCTACACATGACGATGTCCCAACACCTCCGCCGTACGGAACTGTACACAAGGCAAGTGCCAAAGAAGATGGGTAAGTTCTCTCTGTCCCATTCCCTGTGATTTGTATCCCCGATCTGCCCTAGAACAAGTATTGCGGTTTGGCTTTGGTCGCGTGCTTGCAGCCTGGATTGGAATAGCAGCTGCCATTTGGCCACGTAGCAGTGGCTGTTCTGTTGGGTGCTACTCAGACATCTCGGAAGTTGGCTTGGCTGGAAAGGTTCGCGGTCAAATGAAGAGAAGAGGCGTGGCATTCAGAGACATCAACCCGGCAAGACTCAATACGGAGGAACTATCTATCGTCAGCCGAGTCGAGAGGACTTGGGATCAAAAACTATGATCAAATGAGACGAGGCATCCAGCAATTCCAGGAGGTCTGAGACCAAGATGCTTGAGACCAAGAGGAGGATTTCAGTGTCAAACTTGGGACTCGCCCTGTGGATACTCCCGAGAAAGAATCAGCCGGCCCTAGTCAAGACGAAAGACCATGCTTCCGTCTTTCATAGCCCTCAGTCGCAGAGATCTTATGAGCCAGTCAGAACGGTCAGACGTTCTCCTTGCTATAGCGAGATTTTGCAGCGAATAGCGCTCGAGGCCAGTACCTAGCAAGACAGAGAGAAGAGTCAAGACGATAGCACAAGACGAACAAATATTCGACCAAGCTGATCTGGCATCTCTCGCTGCGTTGTCTGCGACATCTTGCGACTATCAAGGCGATTCATGAGCCAACATTCGCCAACCATCAATCAACTGGACCCCTGACCACGGGGTTTTGGGAGTTTCACATCACCAATCTTCAACACAACGCCAAGAGCCGAAGGATACTCCATGAGGATCAAGCCTTTCCTGGCCCTGAACTGTCTGTCTACGCCATTGTTGTCACGCAAGCTCTCATAGCCTGTCTCGCGGATGTGGAGCCTCTTGGAGGGGAACAAACTTGACACTATTCATGTTGACCGCCCTGCCAACCCGCGACCTAAAGCACAGTTGTCGCGATATCAGATGCCAAAATCAAGCTATGTGTGTTCAGCCCATGTGGAAGGGGAGGGCCAAAGAAAGAACTCTACATCATGACCCTGTCTGATGCAAGCCACTATGCCACAGCCAGGGAACCAACAAGCTTGCTGCAGCCAATACGACCCATGTCTTGCAACCGCCTTTACTCACCATGTCACTCAAGTCGGGCATAAAATTTAGCTAATTCGCGTACTGACATTCTTGAATAGTAAGATGTTCATTGGCGGTCTCAACTGGGAGACAACGGATCGTAAGTAGCATAGAATCACCTCAGAGTACGGTGTATCCTGACCCTTGATAGAATCCCTACGAGACTACTTTTCGCAGTTTGGCGAGGTTGTCGAGTGCACCGTCATGAGAGATAGCAGCACAGGACGGTCACGAGGATTTGGTTTCCTCACCTTTAAAGATGCTAAGACGGTCAACATTGTCATGGTCAAGGAGCATTTCCTTGATGGGAAGATTGTCAGTTGTTTGTGTTTCCTTGACAAAGACACAGCAAGCTAATACCGCTACAGATCGACCCCAAACGGGCTATTCCCCGTGATGAGCAAGAAAAGACCAGCAAGATCTTTGTGGGGGGTGTTAGTCAAGAGACCACAGACCAGGAGTTCAAGGAGTACTTTGCCCAATTCGGCCGCGTTGTAGATGCGACCCTCATGATGGACAAGGACACAGGTCGACCACGAGGATTCGGCTTTGTCACATTTGAGAGTGAAGCAGGCGTCGACGCCTGCATCAATGTGCCCTTGGAGATCCATGGGAAGCCCATCGAGGTCAAGAAGGCCCAACCCCGAGGCAACCTCCGAGAGGAAGAAGAGGCTTCCCGACGCAACAAGTTCAGGAAGGATGGTGATCAGTCCAATCAGGGGTCCATGGGCCAGCAGATGGGCAATAACGGCATGACGCCCCAGGCCATGGCTCAGTATTTCCAGCGTATGCAGCAGTACTTTGCCATGATGCAGTCGCAGATGGCCATGAGCCGAGGAATGCCCATGAACCCAGGCATGTGGCAGAACATGATGCAGATGCAGCAAATGCAGCAGCAGATGATGGGCCGTGGTGGCGGAGCCAATGGGCAGAACATGATGAACAATATGACGCCTCAGATGATGCAGCAGATGCAACAGCAAATGCAACAGCAGATGATGCAACAACAGGGCCAGCAGGGTGGTCAGGATAACTCTGCTGCCGCAGGAGGCGCCAGTGGAGGAGGTGGTGGTGGTGGTTATAACCAATACCAGCAACAACCTCAGGGAGGTCGCCGCGGCGGCCGTGGCGGTGGTTACGGTGGCGGCGGCGGCGGCGGACACGGAGCCTACAATAACAACAACATGGGAGGCGGCGGCGGCGGAGCTCCGACTTCATGGGAGGGCATGTATGACGATGTTCCCCAGCCGAACCCCAACCAAGGCAGCGGTGGCTTCCACCGTAGCGGAAGTGTCGGTGGGAACCCTGATCCCCAACACGCACCTCCAGCCAACGCTCCTACGGGGCCCAAGAATGCCGGCAAGCCAGGTGCCAACTACCGAGGAGGCGGACGAGGCGGTAACCGCGGATACCACCCATACTCGCGATAAAGACGACACGGTACATCAGAGTTGGCGTTTGTCACGCAGGAGTCGTCGGTTGGCTACCGACACTGCGGAGAAGTCGATTGGGACGGACAGGGCAACAGGTGTACAATACCAAGGAACCCTTTGTTGTTTCTTCATGTTTTCTTTTTCAGGGACTCTGCATCTTACCTTTTTCTTCCCTTTTTGTTTTCTGACTTTCAAACAATGGGTGGTTTTTCTTTCAGTAAAGCCAGGTTAGGCTAAATCACAGGGGTAACCAGGGAGGTAAATGAATTTGCGTGGGATAGTCTGCAGTAATTGAACATTAAACAACCAACATATCATGCGATTATGAAACAAGTGATTAAGTTTACTATACGTAAATGCCCCAAGGATTAAAGGCTTTTACGAGCATGATGAGACGACGGTGAGTGAAGTTCGTATATCATGGTAACCAGTCAAAACATCAAGGCACAAGCCAGGTCACCGCTGGCAATGCTACTTATGTAGGTGCTACCATTGTTCACACGGCGAAGAAGGCTCCCTGAAAAGACAAGATTGGTAAAGCACTAATAGTGCTTGTACTTGGGTTGCTTATTATTGTTTACACCGCGCAATGCTTGGATATTATATACACTCAGAATCAAAACGCTCTCAAACCCCATCATTATCTCACTACTCTCGAGAAACCATCTAGCAGGTCTCAGAGAAGCCATCAGCCTTGCAGGAGGTGCCGTCGGGGCCGCTGCTGAGCTTGGTGGGCTCAGAACCATCAGAGTTACCCTCGAAGAGATCGCAGGTCTTGCCAGAGTCCTGGCAAGAGTTGCTGATGGTGCAGGTGTCGCCGTAGTTGGTGTTGACTTGGAACATGTTAGCTATGAAAGTCTTTTGAGGAAAAAGAAAAAGGGGTAAAACTTACTGCCGCAGAGAACACCACCATCGACAGCGGCAATGTTTTCAATGACAACGTTGCGGGGGCCACCGTTGTCCTTGCAGTTACCGCAGGCACGGACAAGCTTGCCGTAGTCCTCGACGTAAAAGTCGGAGATCTCGACGGTGCCGCGGCCGTTGAACTGGACGACCTTGTCGGAGGCGTGGAAAGCACCACCGCCGCGGATGATGGAGGTACCGGAAGCCTGCTTGAGAGTGATGGCATCCTCGCAGACATCCTCGAACCAGACGTTCTCAAGAGTGCAAGTGCCCTTGCAGTGGACACCCTCAGCCTGGCCGGGGCCGATGATGACGTTGCGGAGAGTGGCGCCGTCCTCGAGGATGAACATGGCGTCGTCCTCACCAGTCTCGGACTGGTCCTTGCAGACAGCGGCTGGAGATGTGTTAGCTAGGAATAGATGAATCGTAGGTGAGAGGTCTTACGGGATCGGTCGTAGTACATCATGCCACCGTCGAGCTCGCCGGAGACGGGGATGGCAGTAGCAGCGGCGGTAGAGCCGCTGGAGGCAGGAATGGTTCGGGTGATGCCACCGGAGCCGGAGCCGGAGCCAGATCCGCTACCGGATCCAGAGGTGGGAGCAGCAGCAGCGCTGGTAGGCTCAACGACGGGGGTAGACTCCTCATCGTCACCCTCCTCAGCAGGCTGGGAAGGAGCAGCAGCAATGGATGTCTCGACAGGAGCAGACTCCTCGTCATCACCCTCCTCCTCGGCGGGCTGAGAGGTAACAGGAGCAAGAGTCTCGACGGGAGCGGTCTCATCGTCGTTGCTCTCCTCCTCCTCGTCAACAGAGGAGACCTCAGTGGCAGGGGCCTCAGTGGACTCAGGAACCTCAACCTCCTCGGCGGGAGAGCCAGAGTTTCCACCCTGAGCAGCAGGGACACACTGGCTGTACCACTCGTTCATCTCGACACAGGTAGCGCCATCAGCACAGTCGGTCTCGCCAGTAAAGGCACCACCACCGCACTGGCCGTAGATCTGAACGGCAGCAAAGGCCGTGCCAAGGTTGGCAACTGCAAGAAGTGTAGAAGTTCGCATCTTGGAATAGATATGCAAGGTAGTGAATGGATAGGTATTATCGGGCGTGTTGTAAGGCTGAAACAAGGTTACAGATAAAGTTGTAAAAAAGAATGTGGTCTGCGGGCCTGCCCGAAGCTACCAAACAGAGTAATGAAAGCAAGCTGCAAAGAAAGTCCTGGTTCGAATCTCAGAAAGAAAGATCTCTCAACCTGGGACAAGCCGTGCCTTATATATAACAATAACCATCGTCACATATACCCCCAGTCCCTGAGTGAATTTGAATTTGAGCATAAACACCAACCGAAGATCCCGAGACGGGCTAGGCGACGATACCAGCGCTGGGGTGACTGTGATGGCCGGGTGGTCGCGAGCAAAGCCTCCAATGAGACTCTTCAGAGATGTCTCCCTAGCCTTGGCTGTCAGTCGAGGCCAAGCTTAAAACAGCCCTTCTCCAGACGTGATTTAAGCTTGGCTCTCAGTTTGTTTGAAATGCATGGATAGTCGGGCAGTTGGATTGGCGGACTTTCTAGAAGCCGTCATGCTTGTTGTCGAGGGGTGGGTAAGGGGGCAATTAAGCATGAAACCGGTGGAGGCCGATAGACCCAACAACAGTTCGGCTAGCGATGTGATGATGGAGATGTCCGAGTGTTTGCTTTGGTTTCACTTGAAACGAGCTGAAGAAAATGGCATAAGGTTTATCCTAGAGTTTTGAATATGTGAGCATGAAGTCGAAATGGCAGAGTTTCTTGGCGGGCAAATGAGAGTTATCAGCGGAGAATAACAACACCAGCAACACACACACCAAGAAGGTCCGTCCGTTAGTTCCTGTTGTTGGTTCACTCAGAGACACCCCGGGGATAATCAACCAGGATGTTTCCAGACCCGCCAGTCAGCCCCGTGGCGCCAGTATGCATCGTTTCCAAGATGGACGGACCCCTGTGGGAACGAGATGGGCAGGGACCAAGACCTGAGACGCACAGCGTTTTGTGTGCATTTGGAGAGAGAGCAACGGAGATGCAAGCCCAAGACTGCAGGTTGCTCCGAGGCGAAAGAGCGACGGTCCGGAGAGGGAGAAATCTCGCCAAGCTGGGGAGCATAATGCGAAAAATAATGCTGCGCAACGCTGGGGTGCTGTGTTAGTTCAGGGGTGAGGTTTGATTAAAGGAGATGTACAGTGTTAGAGATTCCACGTGCTCGGTCATGTGATGCTCCAAGGAACTGTCCTGTGACTGTCACATACGAAAGTCAGGAAGCAATAATAAAGAATCCGTGTTCGTTCTCGCTCATCCAGTTTTGTTTCTTAAGTTGTTTCTACCTTGTTTCTTCAGCATGTTGGTGAATCAAGGTAGGAAGTGTGCAGAGTGCGACAGACTTGAGCCGCTTAACGCGCCCCTTGAAACAGCACTATCTGTGATTCTAGAAGTGTGAGGCTGAAAATAGGCATTACCAGTGCACTATCCGGATAGTTCCCGAGGGCATCTCATCGCCCTAGAGTTTAAAACAACAAAAACTTTATCTGCAGATAGACGTTGATACGAATTCGAGTGGTGGACTGACACACCTGCAAAGCAGATCCAAGGTATCCCCAGCTTATTCCCAAAAAGTCAATTGACTACACGTGAAAGTCACGTGAGTATTTCTCCAACAAAGCTTCACCCACCCTTTTACCCCTTTTACAGGATTTGGTTGGGGGAGAGGTTGCAATGGTGACGCCACTGGTCCATACCGATGGGATACCGACATTGATAAGCTTCACAGTGGGAGAGGATAAAATAAGGAGCTGCGCTTGGCTTTTCGAGTACTCGAATACGGCCGTGGCCAAAAGAATTGAAGCTAGCAGGCCCTCGTCACGAGAGCAATTGCCCATCTCATCGATGGATCGATGGTTCTAAAGCGGTGACTGTCACTCTGAACTCACACTACTAGGGACATGGAGATTGCTCTCCTTTCTCACACGAGAAAAGCTGGGCCACTTTTATTAAATTGATCTGTCATTACGACGTAGCCAACTGGGACAGAGGGGAGAAAATCAAGCTGGGCTGCCTCCTTGCGCCATAGTCGTCTCCTTGAAGCGGACAACTCGCGATACGAAGTAGATTCCCTTTCTTTTCTTCTTTTATCCTCCCTCCAACTCTTTGCTCTCATTACACATCTCGCCTCCCTTATCATCAGACTCCAACAAAAAAGTCTCCTTCTCCTCCTGTCCAGGCCAACTTTTGAACCCCAGATTTTTTGCAAGGATCCTGGCCCCCTCGGCTCCAATCAAATCAAGTCAAGCCCCCGTCAAGACCCGGTTTTTTTCGCGTCAACGTGGAACTGGACTGCTTCGGGAGCCATAACCGTTCCATCGTCCAAGTGCCGTCGCCGTCGCCGCCTCTGTAGGCTTGTTCATACACGAAAGACGCAGCACATCCCCCAACGCACGTACAATCCAGGACAGACACACACGTACGTACGCCTGTCTGTTATCGAGACGAGACCAGCAGCCCAGTCGAAAGCCGCGTCATCACTCATTCCCGTGCCGTCCCCCTCATCTCATCAATCAGTCCCGATATCAACCAGCCATGTCCTCGCCGTCTGGTTCCTCCCAAGGAGGCAAGCGTAAGAGGGTCTCCCTCAGCCGCCCCGACTCATCTGCCGACCTCAACGGTATTCAGACATCGTCTCGTGATGCCTCGGCCGAAGAGGGCGACACCACCGCCGCAGAAGATGGTCGCCCTCACCACCGCGCAGCTGCCGTTAGCGGGCCCATTCCTAAGAGGCAGCGCTCCAACTCGGACCGTATCATCGAAAACACCGATCATGCCCTCGACCCCGGCGAGCCCAGCGACACCACCGAGGCCAGCATCGACATTGCTGAGCGTGTTGGTCGAAAGGCCCGCAAGCCCTCCCTGAGGGATATCGACAATGACGACGACGAGGACGATGACGAGCAGATCAAGGCGACAGAGGCCATGCCCCCTCCTCCCATTGGCAAGTTGACCGATCCTGCCGGTGGTTACAAGACCAACCCTCCTCCTGTCGGTCGAGCTGTTCGCGTCTACGCCGATGGAGTCTTTGATCTACTCCATCTTGGGTGAGCCAGCTACCCCCCCCCTCCACCGCCCATGCAATCGCTAACAGCCTGCAGCCACATGCGCCAGCCCGAGCAGGCCAAGAAGGCCTTCCCCAACACCACTCTGGTCGTCGGCGTCACTGGCGACCACGAGACGCACAAGCGCAAGGGTTTGACCGTCATGTCGGCCGCTGAGCGATCCGAGACTCTCCGTCACTGCAAATGGGTTGATGAGGTCATTGAGGACTGCCCTTGGATCGTCACCCCCGAGTTCCTCGAGGAGCACAAGCTCGACTACGTTGCCCACGACGATCTCCCATACGGCGCCGACGAGGGAGACGACATTTACCAGCCCATCAAGGCCGCTGGCAAGTTCCTCGTCACCCAGCGAACAGAGGGTGTGAGCACCACTGGTCTCATTACAAGGTTAGCAGAGCAACCTGTTCCCTACGATGTTTTACCCCTCTAACTCCCCGTGCAGAATCGTCCGCGATTACGAAAAGTATATTGCCCGACAGTTCAAGCGAGGCACCTCCCGCCAGGAGCTCAACGTGAGCTGGCTCAAGAAGAACGAGATGGACCTCAAGCGCCACGTCCAGGACCTGCGCGAGAACATCACCAACAACTGGACCACCACCGGCCAGGAGCTCGGCCGCGAGCTCAAGCAGTTCTGGCCCACCAGCCGACCTCAGAGCCCTGCCCGGTTTAACAGCGCCGGCAGCGCCGAGCTGCTGCGATCGCCCACCACCCCAGGCGGTTCCGGTACTCCCAAGGAGTTCATCACTGGTTACGCCCTGGGTCTTGTCGGTGGCGTGCGATCATGGGTAAGCTACGGTTCGATCCTCTACAGCTCGACTCAAACTAACAGACATCTAGATGACCAAGAGCCGAAGAGACGCGGCAGACGGCAGCCGACCCGTCAGCGATGACGAGTCGGAAGAGAGCGATGCCAACGCCAAGACGTCAACAGACCCCGCGATCAACACCCCAACGACCACCTCCAAGCTATAGCTGGAATATGGATAGCTCAAGAGGGGGGAAATAGGGAAGATGAAAAAATTATGCCTAGTAGAGAGCAAAAAAGGGACCGGGGTCGGGGCCACTACAAAATGGGCAAAGAATTGTTTCGAACTCGCAATGGGTCTTGGATTACTATTTTAATCAGTCTTTCAGTCGTGCACGTTTAATACAAGGCCGGCATACAAGGCGTTCCGGCTTGTCTGTATGATTTTGCTGCATTGTTCATGGTGGATTGGTGGGAGGAGGTCTGGAGAGATGCACTCAGCCTGGACGGCCAGAGTGTTCTTAGACCACGTGTGAGGATTACGAATGAGTTTTCATGTTTCGTGTTTGAGCAATGTATGAGCTGGCATGTGTTGCAGTGTTTGTGTACTTGATGTTTTGTCATGCATTGTCGTGTACTCCTAAGCCGTCGGTGTTCATAGGACCTTAAGTCAATGATTACTGAGCATATCCGTCCTTCAGCTGGACAAGGAGATGAAAACTCACACTGCATTTCCCGATCTCGGTCTTATTTACAGCGACACCCAAGGCACAGCTGAAGTACCTGAGAGATCCTCCTGCGAGGCTGAGTTGTCGGATATCTTCAGTTCCGATCTCTTCGCAACTCCAGGGTAATCCACCCCAAAAGTGCATGCGGAGGGGATGGCGCAGCAGGGAGCTGGGCGCATGGAGAGCCACACTTTGGGGGCTGGCGCGTCTAGGCGTCTAGGCGGCTAGACAGCATCACTGGAATGTTGTACTACAAGAATGTGATGTTGCATGTAGCTGAAGATAAGTTGCAGAGTCTGAACTTGAAGGTTGTGGTGATTAGATGTCAGTTGTATGTCGATCAGGAAGCTCATGTAAGCGACCGCAGCAGAGTTGATCGGCACCTTTGATTCTCTCAGCCGACAGAGATCGTTGGTGGCTATAAAAAGCTTATTAGGTAAACTTTGATCAAACCAACGCCTTGCGGGAAACCGCTTTCGATCTGCAAGTAGCCGTCTCTGCCGCCGACGCCCAGGCTGGGAGGGACCAGACTGTCGGGGCCATTGGAGCAGGGTTACGGGAGGTGGTTGTGGTGGCACAACAGACTACCGAGGCGGGACTCGGTCTCACGCAGACGCCGTGTGAGGGAAAGACGGTGAGTTTCTTTACTCCAAATAAAGTCTCCGGGCAAGTGTGTGGGGGTTTGGTCGGTTGACGCTCAGTTTGTGAGTGATGGAATCATCAGCATGCGTCTGCTTGATTGGGTTCCTGCGTCCCCTTGGCGAAGATCTCTACCTTTCCCATCCACTCACGCGAGATGGCATCAGGCCAGGAGTGCATCAAGACTGAAGTTGGGATGACACATTGCCCACGTCTAGGAACGAAATCAATGGTCCGGCGAGCCTGCAGTAAACAAGTTCACGGGATGTGTGACTGGATAGATGAGCGTCAAGGGGTCAGAGCGTGTTAGCGAGAGCTTGGCTAAGAGATAACAGAACCAACAACTGCTTCCTCGAATAGTCATTGGCAAGTCAAAGACAGAAAAGGACGAATCTGGGTTGTCGGAAGACAGAATGGGATACCGGCACCAAAAATAGTCCAGCTGTTAAGCGCCGGAGGCTTGCCATGGGTTACAGTTCCGTACCCTACAGGCAGTGGACGTTGACGTTTGACTATGTGCGCCGCATGACGGGCCGAATGCTACGGAAATGTGCAGCCTTACCTTTCTGTACATCATCACGATTGAGGCCGGACAAGTCAAATAGAGAATGCCTCTTGGCTCTCTCTTTATCTTGTACATCACAGGCCGGTGAACGAGCTGAGAGCTGGGAGGTGAGTTGAGTGGGTGGTGGCATCCAATCTCACAACGGGCGGATTTCCATTTCTGGCAAAGAGGCGGGGACAGACTCTACAGAGCGTGGAACATGGAACGGTCCGGAGCGCCCCGCATCCTTCTTGTCGGGACTGGGGCCAACAAGACTTTTTGAGTCTTCGAGTGTTAGATATTGAATCCAACTCCGAACGGCAAGGCATAATCGTGGAGAATTTAAGCTCCTAAATCCGATGACACGGTGAATGCCTTGTCGTGGATAAGCTTCTCGTCACATTGCAGCACAGACATGGATCGGGCCCGTCCTGGTCTTGATAATGGGCCGGTCTCCCGTCCCGTCGTCGAGTCGAGTTCGACCAAAGTTGGCCGGCGCTTGGCCGACAAAGCAGGCCAACAAGCGAAGCAGCAGAAAAGGTGAAAGTGAAAGGGACCCAATACGCGCAGGGTGTAAAAATAGAAATAGCACACCAAGATGGGTGAGACACAGCCAATGGGGCCAGTTAAGTGGCTGAGCCCCCCGAATCCTCCACCATCAACTTGGGCCGAGTGCCCGGCCGCCCTAGCGTTTAGCAGGGGGAGGGGGCATCCAATGCCACCCTTACAACGTGTACAGGGGGGCGAGAATTGACGCTGCCGAGCGGCTGTTGCGCGCGCTGAGGGAGGGATACAGGGTTCAGCATCCAACGTCTGGTGATTTGATCATGAGGAGGCGTTTTCTGAGGAGGGTTTCTCTTGTTTTGTCATTGTCGGTGAAAGAGGTTGGACTCATTGGGAGATTGATCGACTCAGTTGCATTATCATTCAGAGAGCGAGACAAAGACATAGAGACACGGACACGGACACGGACCATGCCTGCAGCACGGTACAACGGCGCGCTCGCCCTATGAGGCTGCATTTTGCGGGGGTTCTTGATATTAACAAAGCAAGTCAATCAGTGTTAGAATGCAAATGAAATGAATGTTTCGTGGATGATATCAGCAACGTATTGTAGATCCCTTCGGCAGTGTCGGGGTTCCTTCCCAGTTATGCATCAGCAAAGACATTGCTTATAGAAGGAAGGTGCTGATGACCGCCCGTAAGCCAACTTGCCTCCAGTTGCAGTTGAGGTCAGGTGCTTACCAATATCTCCAGCGCTCCGTTTCTTTCATTCATGCCTTCTAATCCTTAACACTGCAAATATGGAACTCAACTCAGCACAACACCAGAAACGAACCCCATGCTCGCACAGCCACTTTGCATATTTCACATCTTTCCACTGCTGCCGATCCTGTCAGCCATTCGCCCCCCCATGATGCTATGCTTCCTTTGTCACGTTGGCGACATCGATCCCAGATCGACTCTAGAGCAGCCACCAACAGACGCCTTGACGCCATACCCGCTGGCGCCCTCCTGGTGCTGGCCCTAGCTCCCAGTTCCTCCGTCCGTTCTGCTGGAGCTGGAGCTCGCTCCCTCACTGGGCTGGATGGGACTGGGCGGGCTGCTCCTCTCACAGCGGCCGCCGCCCTGGTTGCTTAGCTTCCCCCGCCTACAGGAGCTCCATCCATCTCCTGCGTCTGTGGCAGCCGAGTTTTTTCTGCATCACCAACGGTCCTGCTAATTATGGGTTCGCGTGCTGAGCCGTCGACGTTCTTTGCCCGCTGGCCTGTCTCTCGCCTCGCCGCATTGGATGATCGACGACGCCATCTAAGCGCGGCTTTCTACTTTACTGTATCATCCGCAGGAGTTCGGATCTTTCGGGACAGAGTTGGACCGTTGTTTGGTACTTTACAGTAGCCTTTCATGAGTCTTGCCTTGCCTTGCGTGCGCGCGCAGACGCTAGCCGCTTGATCAGGTACCGTTCTTCCAAGGCTTAGATGGCGCTTGCGGCCCCGTCCCGCCACTCCTCCTGGCTGGTCAGTCATGGATGGGATGGACGAACAGGGGATGGGGCGGAAGCTTGAGCAACCGGCAGGGGGTGATGTGAGAAAAGAGGCACTTTTTCAGCACAATGGGCGACCTCACCACTCACTGTTGGCATGATGGAATCGATCACGGAACGGGCAACCAACAGACAAGCCCAGTACCTTGCATCAGGTGCCCTCCATCCATCACTGCTACTGTATGTAGTTGGCATCCATGCTGCCATCCATGGATGGTGCTCGGGGGTGCAGCATACATCCATCTAATCTTGTACCCTCCAACCCTGGCTCAAGGGCCCTGCGCCCCATGCTCAGCTCGCAGGGTTGTCTTCAACCTTGGGTCGACGCCTGTTGCTCACTTCACTCACACTTTGCTGCCCAGATCCTCTCCGATCCTTTCTTTTGATGACCTTGCCTCCGAGTTCCAGACAGCAATGCCTCTCTTTGTAATCTTTGCAAATCAGGTCGACATCGCACTCGGATAGCTCTTCACACTCACTCACACTCACACTCTCACCCCTACATCCCTGCTCACACTTGCACTTGTACTGGGCTTGGTCTGAGGCTAGCTTCGCCTACGCTTTGTCCCCCCCCAAGTTCCAGCCTTAGCCGTCCGTCTCTGTTTCGTCTCAAGCACCCATCCCATCACCGACGTCGACAGACGTTAATCTGGGATCTTGATTCTACGCCAACTCCCCCCACTATTCCTCCCGCTTCCTGCTCTATACCCTCCTCCGTTACATGACCCAAAATCGTTTCACCCGCCTGGACTTGATCTTCAGCCTCCTCGGGGGCTGTGTCTTACTAACTTTGTCGGTGGCCTTCTCGAACTCTCCGAACCCACTGCCTCTTTAACCCGTGCCCCGGTTGTCACCACTGGCCATGGCTAGTCTCAAGAATATCATGAACACCGACGACGAACACGTCGATCCGCGATCCGGAAGCCGGCCCATAGATTTGGCTTCAAGGCCGTCCCTGCGCCCCAATCCATCGGCCTCCGGCTCAACCTCATCGTCTTCCCATATCAACGGGCCCGATCCACCTACTTCCTCGACGACATCTTCCGTCGTCGATCTCCTGTCATCTTCTAGCACCAACCGCAACATGACCAGTCGTCGTCGTAGCAACACGAGTCTTGACTCTCTCGAACTATCCAACCAGCCGGGCCCATCGTCAAACGCTCCCATGAGGCCCTTCACAGCAGGAGTGGGCAATGAGCCCCATGTCAAACTGACCCCAATCACCCGAAAGATTAGCAAGGCAAAGAAGGGTGTTCCAGTTCATACTTGTGATCGATGTCCCAAGGTGCGATGCCTATCTCCTTATCTTAACTCCGGGTAGTCCAACTAACCTGCTCAGACCTTCTCTAGAGCCGAGCACTTGAGGTTTGTTGCTTCTCTCCTAGTTAACTTTAATCATATCCTAACCATTCTGCTTTAGACGACATCAACTAAGTCACTCACCTCCTGACCTGTGCTGTCAGGTTCCAGGTTGCAACAAGACATTCTACAGAAAAGATCTCCTTGACCGGCATATACAGAGACAGTACGTGGATAGGACCACGCAGGACTGGGCTGTCTGAAGGCTAACCTGTTGTAGCGAGCAAGAGAAAGGTTCCAAGGATTCGAAATCGCCCGCTCCTCGACGCAACTCAAAGACATCTACACAAACATGTTCAAACATGACTCAGGAGCCGGGCTTGAAAATGCCTGATAACCTCAACGGCCCTCGAATGGGCCCCATGGCTGTCTCGACCAACAACTCTACAATGGTCCCTGGATCGTGGACATCTATGCCCGCTGCTCCAAGTGTAAGCCAGAGCTACACGACGCCATCCAACATGACGAATACCCCAGACAACTACCACGGATCAGAATATGTTATTGGGCCGACAACTTTGCCGACGACAAACGATACATTTGGTCCATATAATTCAGCGCCTAGAGCTATGCCGGAACTTACCATGTTGGCCATACCCGACAGCGGGCCATCAGAGGGGCGTTGGCGAGACTCAGGGATGGCTTCTTCAGCTTCAGAGAGCACCTACTCTACCCCCTCGGATAACACACGGCACCCACAGTTTCCCATGCGTACCGCAAGCGAGGACTGGATCAACTCTGTTCCATCCTTTCAAACCGCCTCAAATGACTTGCGAAGCACGAGTATAGAGAATGGAGCATTCTCTATCCCTTTTACATATACCAGCTCACCCCCGCAAATCTACCAGTCAGTATTTGGTGACATGGGTCTTCCTCTGCCCGGCTACCCCGAGGGGGATACGTTCAGCGCGGACCAGATCCCAACCTCTACAGTTCGTAGCATGTCCCCTTCACTGGCTGTGGCTCAATCTGAGACTTTAGTCGCCATCCCATCGATACCATCAGGTCGGATTTTCGGCCTTTCCCGGTGCGGCTCTCAGCCTCCAGATGGGGGCAGCATATTAAATACAGAACTGCCAGTGTCGTTGACCGCAGCGGCTAGCGAGGCAGTTCCGGAATATCTCAAGGTCTACTGGGACAAGGTGCATCCCAACTATCCCATAATCCACAAGCATACATTCGGGAAAGCAACTGCGGTCGTTGCGGAGCATCTCGAAGTGCTTCGGTGTGCCATGGCCGCAGTGGCAACACAATATCTTGCTGATAAGGACGATCGCATGAAAGGGGCTCAACTGCATGCCTATGCTTGGCAAAAGTCCAAGCTGGTGAGTGACACAGCAGCCAACCCATCATCATCACAGCTGGCTAACTGTTGAGTTCTAGTTTACCCAGTCAGACGAGTGGCCGTTGCCCATCAAGCAAACCGTTCTGCTTTGTGAATATTATGCACGCTTCCGCGGTAGAAAGAGCCAGTCTTATAAACCCTCTCCCCGGTTCACTTCACTCTATCACAGGGTTAGTTCAGCTTGATCTTTTTTCATTTCTATCACTACCTTATTTCCCAACGACATGATGATCTTGTCGACATTCTTCTTCTTTAACTTCTTGACAATTTCTCTTCATTTCTTTCTTTATTTTGATGAACAACTTCTCCGGATGGCATGCTCAACGTCACGATAGGTTGTCGGTGGCCAGAATAAATCTGCTCCCTTTTTGTCTACCCGTGATACCCAGCGCGCATGGAAGACGTGGATTGAAACAGAAGCCCACCGGAGGCTGGTGGCTGCTTGTTTCTTGTTGGATGTGCATAGCTCGCGTTATCACGAAGGCCAATACGTTTCTGCCGCCGGTCTGGATTATTCCTCCCCAAGCACCCTCCCCATACCTCTCACAGGCGACACGACGCAACTCTGGGAGGCAAAGGACGCCCAAAGTTGGGCCAAGACACGAACGAAAAAGAGTCCGAAAACTCTCTGCAATACGAACCTGGGGACGCTCGCTGCTTCCAACATTGCCACGGCACCACCCTTTGACGCGTCGATTCTGCTTGCGGCGTATTCGCTTTTTCTCTCTCCTCGCCCATCCCCGATACAACCCAACCTCATAAACGATCTGACGGGCATCCAAACCAAGACGGTCCCCATTTCAAATCTCTTCCCTGGTTCTGCCGTTGCCAACACCTACCTGGCGCTACAATACACGCCCCTATACTGCCTTTTGTCGGTGGCTGGGGAGAGCTGGGTATTTAATCAGAAGGTGCCTGAAGTGAGCGCCTATGCGGAGCATCAGAAGGTGGTTGAACAATGGCGCAGTTCCGGTACATCGACCATCGCAGTAGTATTGGCTGCCCGGGCACTCAAGGCATTTCTCAGCCTGGAAGCTCCGTCGAACCAGGCAGAGGAAAACAAGGGGGAAGAGACACGACGAAAGACTGTACCATGGACAGACATCTCGGACTACTGGGGTGTGTACGTCTGCGCTCTTATCTGCTGGGCCTTCAGCCGCACGGGTGATAGGGACAGATCCAACACACCGGTATCACGAGAGACAGCGACACAGTGGATATTGGCGGCCGCTGATATGGAGCCTATTGATTTACAAAGCCAGGCTCAGCGTTACGAGGCTCGAGGAGCTGTCAAGCTTGCTCGGGAGGCGTTGGCAGCCGACTGTCTCGGAGGAAGGAACTTTATGTTTGAGGATGCCAAGGGGGTTTTGGAAAAACTGGAGGCCAAGTAGGCGGGGTCAGTTTAGAGGGCGTCTGTGAGAGGCCTGGCGTTGTAAAGATGGGATTGCATTTTCTTGTTTCTTTCTTTATTTCTTTCTTTTTGTTTCGGTTCACATGATGATATGATGGTTTCATCGAGACGGCGCAGAGATTGGCGTTCGGCGGTCAAAAGAGAAGGGACATTGGGTTGCACACATAACGATAGAGAAAGGGTCGGGTTGGGTGTTTATGGATGGGCTTTGACCCCCCAACTTGGGGGTTCAGTATACCTCGGCATAGAGCAGGGCAGAACAGAACAGAGTTGCATCAGGCACTCGATTTTTACCACTTTGACGAGTTCACATGTCTGAGTGGGTGTTTGACTTGGCGGTAAAGTGGTTGAGCCCCTCTTGATTGTCGAGCTGAGACATGATGTAAATGCCATTGGGTGGGTAGGCGTTGGACACTGATACTGCAGGATGCACCACATTTGTTGGTGTTGGAGGTACGGATTCCATCGGAAGCATCGGAAGGATGCCGAAGGGTGAGATTAAGGTATGTAGCTGACAGAGGGTAATTTCAGACTGGGCTGCGATTAGTGGTTGCAAGTAAGAAGAACAACGTCATGTCGGTATGAATTTAAGAAGTAACGTGGTCGTAGATGGGAAAGGGGATGTGTGCCACTGCTACTGTGCGTTGTGCTGTGCTGGTGCTGGTGCTGGTGCTGATGGGAGGGGAGCTTTGATGAGGGGCTTGATCTGGTGGCTTGGAGCGCTGTCTCAGCCTCTCGAGGTAGAATGGAAAGGATCTCTGGTTCTGGGATTCCAGTGACGTCGGCATGACTTGGATGAGGGTGTCAGCGGTGAAACGTAGAGTGAGATTGGGCTGATGTTTGTTTGTCGTTTATTTTGCGAGCTGAGAAGGGGAAGAGATAAGTGCATGCAAGTAGTGTCGTTTATACGAAACGGGGACAGCAACAACAAGTACCTAGGCACCCTGATGATTTTGAGGCTCGGTAGAAAGGACTAAATACGACGTGCTCAATCACATGCGAGCGAGAGTAGGCGAAGGTAATAAAAGAATGGGCTAGAAGAGAAATGAAAAAAAGGTGAATTAAAATAACCTAGTCGAAATAAAGAAGCGGTGACGAGAAGAGAAGGAGCCGGAATGTCAGAGCGTCCTGTCCGAGTTGAAATGATGGACCGCCGTCGACGGATGGATTGCCCGGGCAGTGGATGGGGAAGGGGAAGGGGATGGGGGAATTCATGGGATGAATGATTCCCTTGTTGGACTAGCTTGTCTGCACCCAAGCGGATGGGATTTTGTCTTTTTTTATTCCCTCTCTCTGTCTCTGTCTCTGTCTCTGTCTCTGTCTCTGTCTCACTCACCCGCATTTCGAGTTGAATCTTCGTTGGATGCCTCCCGAGGACAAACAACAATATGCACTCAGTCGGATCATGATGAGGGCCAAGAACTCTGATCTGGCAGGTCTACCGGAGAATCGGCACCGCAAGGCCAAGAATCTAAAAGGGCCTTTTCCCGAAGGGCCGGGA